>CAUYQS010040002.1:0-55526 GCA_963574585.1 Otolemur crassicaudatus
ACCCTACCAGAATGCTCCTCAATTTATAAAGCAAACCCTAATGGATATGAACAACTTGATATCTTCCTGCACTATAATAGTTGGAGATTTTAACACCCCTTTGAAAGTTTTGGGATAGATCCTCCAAGAAGAAACTAAAGAAAGAAATATTAGACTTAAACCTGAGCCTAGAACAAATGGACTTTACAGACCTCTACAGAACATTTTACCCTAATAAAACTGAATATACATTCTTCTCATCAGCCCATAGGTCATCCTCCAAAATATATCATATCCTAGGATACAAGTCTAACTTCAGAAAATTTAAAAGTGTAGAAAGAGAATATTGGCTTGGCGCTTGTGGTTCAAGTGGCTAAGGCACCAGCCACATACACCTGAGCTGGAGGGTTCGAATCCAGCCTGGGCTGGCCAAAGAACAATGATGGCTGCAATAAAAAAAAAAAAAAAAAAGAATAGTCAGGCGTTGTGGTGGGCACCTGTAGTTCCAGCTACTTGGGAGGCTGAGGCAAGAGAATCGCTTAAGCCTAGGACTTGAAGGTTGCTGTGAGCTATGATACCACGCACTCTACCCAGGGCAATGACTTGAGGCTCTGTCTCAAAAACAAAACAAAACATGATAAAGAAGTTTGGAGAATACTCAGAAAACTAAAGTAGATCTACCATTCAATCCTGCAATTCTTCTACAAGGTATATACCCAGATGATCAAAAATTATTTTACAACAAAGACATTTGTTTATTGCAGCTCAATTCATAATTGCCAAGACATGGAAACAGCCCAAGTGCCCATTGACCCATGAACAGATTAGCAAATTGTGGTATATGTACACCATGGTTACTATGCAGCCATAAAAAAGATGGAGATTTCACATCTTTTATGTTTACCTGGATGGAGCTGGAACATATTCTTCTTAGTAAAGTATCCCAAGAATGGGGGAAAAAGTATCCAATGTACTCAATAATAGTATGAAATCGATATATAATCACCTACATGTTCATATGAATGGTAAAACATAACTATAGTCTAGAAAGTAGAAGGGAAGAGGAGAGAGGGGGGAGAGAGGGAAGAGGAGTGGGAAGGTGGGACGATGGAGAGTATTTGGGGGGACCTCACCTAATGTGCATGATGCAATGGTAATTTCAAAACTATTAAGAAAAGAGTATAATTGTGATGGATTGTTATTTAGTTCAATGTAAGCATTTCACATCATATATCAAATCAGTACACTGAATGCCATAAATGCATCAATGTACACAGTTATGATTTAATAAAAAAAAAAAGAAAAGAGATCGGTGGTCTTGAATAGCTCCTTCTGTCTTTCCCCTTCTGAGCCCAGCACCCACCCCAGCCCCTTTAACTTACTCAGCAGATCATCTTTTGTAGCTCAAGGGCTGCATATGTACAACACTCACTGCTTGCCTGTCACCCTGCTGAGCTATTAGGCTGAGTGAAGAAGTATTTGTAAAGCATTTTCCAGATTCTTAGATGAAATGTGCTTATCAAGTAAAATGTATCTCCAAGTGTTTCCATCTCAGCTTGAAAATCACTCTCTAGATCAAAGTGATGTATATTAACATGGCAGGAGTTCTAACTCAGGCCACAAGTGCATTAAACAAAGGGCCGCTGATGTATATACACCTAGGCCCATCATCGTGCCATGAAGACAAGTTTCCAGCTTTAGAAAAAAGAAAATCTCAGCAGCAGCTCTCACAATGGGACTCTGCGGTAGCCCAGGCAGGAAAGCATGCATGTATAAGAGAATCTCTCTGTCAATAAACAAGATGACATGGATCCTCTGAGTAGAGAAATACAAGCCAATTAGGACTACATTTATAATGGATGGATCTGCCAGTTTGTTTAGTTCATGCAATTCGTCAAGATGGAACGTAAATATAATAAGAGTGTCCAACACTAACTTTTTTTCAGGAACTTTCTCAAGTTTTATTTGAGAGCTTCTCTCATGTGTTCCCAGGGAGCTGACATTCGATGACATTTACTGAGGGCCTGCTACATGGCAAGAGGTGTTCTAGTGTTTGGGGCTACAGGATGGATAACTTCCTTGCCATGATGGGGCCTACATTCTAGTGGGTGAGATGCAGAAAGATAACAAGCAGTATTGGGTAAGACATAGGTGTTATGAAGGGAAACAAAGCAGAGTAAGAGGACAGAGAATGCTCTGGGACTACAGTTGGGAGAGTGGTGCTTTAAAAACGTATCCTCGAATTCTTTGACACTCCTGTCAAAAGTAAGGTCTATGTGCCCTTCTCTTGAGACTAGCTGGGCCTTTGTGACGGCCTTGATAATACAATGCAGAAATACAACACTTTTTTTTTTCTTATTTTCAGGTTAATGTGAGGGTATAAACAACCAGGTCATAATATTTGATTTTGTTAGGTAGAGTCCCTCTTATAGTTGTGTCCAGCATCCAAAAGGTGTGCCATACACCCTATATTGTGCCCATTAAGTGGGAGGAACCCTCCCCTTTACTTGTTCCCTCCCCCAACTTAAATTGAAATGAGTTTTTCTCCTATGTGGGCCTGAATTAGATCATCTACTGGCTTCATATTAGTATTGAGTACGTTAGATACTTGCTTTTCCATTCTTGTGATACTTTACTAAGAAGAATGTGTTTCAACTCCATCCAGGTTAATACGAAAAATGTAAAGTCACCATCATTTTATGTCTAAATAGTATTCCATGGTATACATATACCACAGTTTGTTAAGCCATCCCTGCGTTGATGGATATTTAGGTCGTTTCTACATCTTGGTGATTGTAAATTGAGTTTCAATGAACATTCTAGTGCAAATGTCTTTATGATATAATGATTTTTTTTTTCTTCTGGGTAGATGCCTAGTAGTGGGATTGTGAGATCACAAGGGAGGTCTGAGTTTTTTGTTGTTGTTGTTGTTGTTGTTTGTTTGTTTGAGACAGTCTCACTATGTTGCCCTCAGTAGAGTGCTGTGGCATCACAGCTCACAGCAACCTCCAACTCCTGGGCTTAAGTGATTCTCTTACCCAGCCTCCCAAGTAGGTGAAACTATAGGCACCTGCCACAAAACTGGCTATTTTTTTGTTGTAGTTGTTATTATTGTTTGGCAGGCCAGGGCCAGGTTGAAACCCACCAGCCCTGGTGTATGTGGCTGGTGCCCTAGCTGCTGAGCTACAGGTGCTGAGCCAGAGGTCTGAGTTTTCTTTAGGATTCTTCATACTTGTTTCAAATAGGCTTGGATATTAGTTTGTGGTCTCACCAACAGTGTAAATGTGTTCCCCTCTCTTCACATCCATGCTAGCATCTACAACTTTGGGATTTTATGATGTGGGCTATTCTTATGGGGGTTAGGTGATATATCAGGGTGTTTTGATTTGTATTTTTCTCTTTAGGTTTCTTGCCCAGTGATAGGTGGAATTGTTTGCTCTTTCTTTGTTGATTAATTTGAGTTCTCTACAGATTCTAGTTATCAAACTTTTGTCAGATTCATAACATGGAAATACCTTTTCCCATTCTGAAGGTGTTTATTTGCTTTGACTGCTGTGTCCTTAGCTGTGCAGAAGCTTTTCAGTCCCATTAAGTCCCATCTGTTTATTTTTCTTATTAAGGATAGCTTACAGAGGCTATGCAAGGTCTATGAGTTTATCTGAAGATGTTTGTTCTGGGAGCCTTGCATCACTATGTATGAAGCCACATACCCTCAGGCCACTCTCCAGCTTTCTAGTTGTTTGAATCTTCTCAGCCCTGATGACAGACATGTGACTGAAGAAGCCTTCAAGATGACTCCAGCGACAGCAACCATCAGAGTACAATCACATGGGAGACCCACAAAAACAGTTTGACTGAGCCTGGGTAACCTTCATATTCATGAACAAAATAAATTAGTGCTATTGTTTTAAGATACTGTTTTGGAATGGTTTGCTGCACAGCAAAAAATGCAGAGGACAAGAGGTGATGTTTAATTAGATACCTGAATGAATTTGGAGAGGAAGCTACATGTGAGAAAGAATTCTAGGCTGAGAGAAAAATGAGTTCAAAGGCCCTGAAGTGGCTCAGATCCACCTTGAGCAAGTTAGGCTGTGAGAGCAGAGTGAGTAAAAGGGAGAGTGTGATTGCATCTGGAGAAAGGGGTGGGGCGCGGCTTTACCTGTAGGTCTGGACTGGAGTTTGGAGTTGATTTTGAACTTGTTGGGAATCCTTGGAGGAGTCTGAGAGCAGAAGTAACACCCAGATTTGTGTTTTCTAAAGATTCTTCTCGTTGTTGGATGGAGACTTGGCTATTGGGGAATAGACAAGAATGGATGCAGGGAAGGAATAACAGTGATTTGGGCAGAGGGGTTACCCACAGAGAAGGGGAGAGGGGCCAGATTTACTGTGTTTCTTAAGGGTAGTACCAGCAGGAATTGCTGCGAGGTTCCATGTGGAAATGGCACAGACAGAGGAGTCAAGTCTAATTCCCAGGGTTTTATACAAGTAACATGGTAAATCATGGTGCAGGGTGGGGTGGGGATGGGTAGAGAAATCAGTAGTTGTGTTTTGGATGGTTAAGTTTGTATTATCTGTTGGGATTTCAAGATGAGATGTTGAGTTAGCAGGTGGACACAGGGCTCAGGGGAGGGATCTGCACTGTAGAGGCGAATGTGGAAATTGCCGAACTGTGAATGGTATTTCAACCATGGGACGGGATGCAAGGGAGTGTGTCTAGAGTAATGCAGAAGACTGTGGCAGCATTTAAGAGGACTGTTATACCATGTTTTCATGCTGGTGGAGTGATCTGGTACACAGGGAAATGATGATGCTGGAGAGGAGGGTCAGAATTAAAGGAACTAAGTCCTCAGTTAGGCCAGAGTGGAGGAAGCCAGTATACACATGGACTAGGAAAGCCTCACAGGAGCACGTCTCCCTCAGCATCACTCCAAAAACTTGGCTGCAGTGCAATTGCCAGCTCCTTGTTAGAACTCCTTGCTGGACTGTAAGCCCAGGGAGGACAGGGACTCTCCATGATGTGTTTAACATTTACTGCAGCTCCTGACCCAACGTCTGGCCCATGATGCAGACTTGATAACTATTTGCTCTACTAAATGGATGAATAAACAATTGACCATATTTGGGCAATAGTAGTTAACAAATAAACATCTATTAATGTATATCGACTATGGAAATGAGAAGGACAAGTGAATATAATAAAAGAAAGAGGAAAAATGGACACTTTGGAGGTCTTCAGTATGTTGAGCCCAACTTTGCTATTAATGGTTGTTTGAGTATTTTTCCAGGTTGTTGAGATAAATTTAACTAAAATAGATTAAGCGATAGTTTCTAACATTTAAGAGTGCTTGGTTGAGTCAGGAACTCTTCCCTTAAGCCTTTATGTTCATTATCTCACTTAAAGTTAGATCAGCCCTGAAACATCTAGCACTGTTATTATCACACTTTAAAGATGAGGAATTAAACCACAGAGAAGGTAAGGAGTTTCCCTCAGGCTACACAGCAGCATCTATCTCCCAGTCTAGTACTTTTCTAGCTATTTGAAAAGTGAAGAATAAATTAAATATAAACATTATAACTTAGCTAAAACATGCTACATATAAAGTCAAAGGATAAATGACAAGCTGGGAGAACATCTGTAATTCATAGCAAGAATAAAAGACTAATTTACAGACTGATGATAGAAATCTCTAAGAGAAGGACAAGAGACTCAAAGAAAGAAAGACAAAGGATATGAAGAGTTTGCAAAGAAAAACATACCTATGGCCTTTAAATGTCTGAGAAAATGTGCAACCTGACTCAACACGAGAGAGGCAAATTCAAACTATACCAAGGTAGCATTTTTCACTTATGAGACTGACAAATAACAAAAATTGGCCTACAGCTACTCTACACAAGACTCTGGAACATAAGCATTTTCATATCCTACAGATAAAAGTAAAACTAATACAATTTGGGTGATTTTTAGAAAAGTCACCAAGGTAATTACCTTTTGACCCACTTACATCACCACTTCTGGGAATTAATTCTCAGGTATACCAGTGAAATTACAAAATAATATGCAAATAAGGATATTCATTGCAACATTATGTCTAGTACACAAGATTGGAAACAACCCAAATGTTCCTCAATAAGAGACAGGTTGTCTTAGCTGTTCATTCACACAATGGAAGTTTCATCGGCTGTGAGGAGAACAAGGAAGCTTCCTCATACTGATATGGGAAGTTCTCCAGGATATAATATAAAGTTAAAAAAAAAGAGAGAGAACTGCAAGATAGCATGTATAATGTCATTCTGATTGTAAAAGAAAAGGAGAGAATAAGATTATATATGACTCTGTGCTTTAATCTATAAAAGAAAGATGGGAAGGATAATAAGCAACTCATATATGTGGTCACCTGTAAAGGAAGGCGGAGATGGGAGGGCAGAGGTGTTTTAAGTACTCAACATGTGATAACATACATTACATGAAAAGTGATGAGAGGGGAAACAAGCCTTCTCAACGGATACGTTGTTGTATTTTTTGAACTTTGAACCACGTGAATGTTTTGTTGTTTACAAAGTAAGAAGAAAACAATGATAGCCACACTCATAGAGGGCTTAATGTTTGCCTGACACTGCACCAAAGTCTTTGTATTTATTGTCTCGGGTATTCCTCATAGCAAGTTGTAGGAGACGCCAAGAGCCAGATGACATCCGAGCAAGATGATCTGCAGCTGAGGCGTGGACCTCGGGCCTTTCGTCCACAGGAGTTCCTTGTGGAAGAAGAGCCCGTCCCCTCAGCCCATAGTCATTGTTAATTACTCCCCTCACCTGTATCATGCCCTTTCAATAAAAGGCTGGTGTGGAGGTTGCTCAGGGCTACCCGGAAAGTAAGGGCTAGCCCACTTTCCATGAGCTTGTACTTCTAATCTGCTTCTCGCCTGGTTTCTTCCTGTGCTAACTGAGACCAGGGCCACAGGAGCCCGACGGGTCGCCACAGCAAGTCACATTATTATTTCCATTTTGCAGGTGAGGAACAGGTTTAGAGAAGGTAAGGAATTTGCCTAGAGCATATAAGTGGTCTCACAGTTAAATTCTCAAACTTGCCACTGTGTGTTTACATTCACAGCACCATGTAAATAACTCGGTAAGGCTTTATAACCTTTGTATATTAGTGTCTCACAGCTGTGCTAGAGTTGTTGTGTGGGGGTCCCTTGCTGAATGGTGTTTGTGATTGTTGTTCCATGTGCCATACGATGACAGCTCTGATGGTCATTCCAGAGAAAGAGGTCCAAAAATGCTTTGAAAGGTGGACTAGGCCCTGGTTCATAGCTTCCCAAGGGGAATACTTCCAAGGTGACTGTAGTGATATCCAGCAATGACATATGTAGCACTTTTTCTAGGGCATGTTTGCAAACTTAATTGTTAGACCTCAAATAGCTAGAAAATTGTGCAAGCTGGATTTCAACCCTGGCCATATGACTCCAGAAGCTATACTCTGAGGATAGTTCTCTCTCTCAAAGTGGTTTTCTTCACATTTCTGTTCTACCTTGAGAAACATAAGAGACGATGTTCTCCTCATGGACAATTTTCACAGGCACATGAGTTTTTGTAAAAATAAGGATAGTTAGAAATCCCCAAAGTTCAACAGTAGAATGAAATGTCTGCAGCCATATGATCCCAAAGGCTAGGTGTCACTCCACCCCTCCCGCTCCACAACAAAGAAGCATTCCAAAGTGAAAGCAGCAGCAAGGTTATTTTTTAAAAAACAAACTAAATAAAAAACTCTGACATTCATTGAGTTCTTACAATGTAGCAAACACAGATGTTATTAGTAAATTATAATATCTGTATAATGATCTCATGTTCACAAAAATTTTATCAGATAGATGCTGTCTTAGTTATCTGTTATGGGTGGAATTGCATTTGTCTTCCACTCCTCCAAAAGATTATTGAAATCCTAAGCCCTCCTACCAAATAAGAATGTGACTTATTTGGAGATAGAGTCTGTACAGAGGTAACCAAGTTCAGATGAAATCATCACAATGGACCTTAATTCAATATGTCCTTAAAAAGGAGGGAAGTTTTTATAAAAAAAAAAATGCGTAAAGGGAAGTGGATGTGAAGTCAGAGACAGAGATTGAAATAATGTAGCTACAAGCCAAGGAATGCCAAAGACTGCCAGGCACCACCAGAAACCAGGCAGGACCCTACCCAGGGTCTCTGAACGAGCATGGCTCTGCTGAAACCTTGACTTTCAACTTGTAGCCTCCATAACTAAATTTCTGTTGTTTGAAGTCGCCCATTTTGTGGCTTTGCTACAGTAGGCCTAGGAGATTAATATAATTAGCATCTTAAGTATGAGGGCATTGACATGCAGAGAGGCCAAGCAACCAGCCCAGACTGATACAGTCGGTAAGGCACCTTGACCTGAGCTTGGGGGTCTGCCTTCAGAAGAGCACTCCATTCTGATCAAACTTACATTGTTAAAAATCATTTTCAGATCCCAATTAGCTATTACTCAAGCACATTTATTTGTGTCACTTCATGATTGAAGTCTCTGAACACTGTGCTTTGACCTTGGCCCTCTGTTAAAGGGCAGTGCACCCAGTGTTCACAGCAGGGCACCTGGTGACCTCCAGTGAGCGTGGTGGTGGGACCCACAGAGCCAAAGCAAACACTGCCTGCAGCTGCTTGGAGCTGAGGCCCAGCTGAGGGGCTTTCCGGTCCTCCCTCAAACAGCTGAGTGTGGCCAGGACCCAGGGGGCCGGACTTCAAAGCAGCTGAAGCCTTCCCTACAGCAGCTCATTTTTGATCAGCAGGAGCCACAATCCAAGAATGTGCGTTGTTTAAATTATTATTTTTTTCTAAACTGAAGAGGGGGTCAGGTGAAGTTTGAGGGCTAAAGCAACTTGCAGTAATTGCCTTTTCAAATCCCTTTTGTACCCAGACGACCACTAAACTCAAATATTTTCTGAATGGTACGATGCTTTGTAGATAATGCAGAAGGAGGAAGTGATGGGATGAAGGAAAGTCCGACTGAGCATCTCACCGAGGGCTGGCCCTATTCTGGGCAGCAACTCATGGCCGCCATCCTAGAAGATGCATCCCTGAGAACAAACCTCTGTGTGCATGGAGCCAGGCTGAATGCAGGCCTCCACCTGCCCCAGAGAGGCAGGCAGAGACAGGCTGGAGATGGACATCAGAGTCCAAAAAAGAATTTGGTTAAACCGGGAGTCAAATGATCAAAGGGGAACTGGATGAGGGCACAGTTATGTCTGGGCAGAGGAAGTGTTTGGGCAGACATTTCCCTCCAGTTATACTGTTGAATGAAGTCAGGAATACCAGGGGTGCCAAAATATGTATACATATCACAAGAGATGTTATCTATGGATTATATATTGTATGTATATACTTTGAGCCCCTTTCGTAACTACAGAAGTCAAACGTCACTTGTGTTCATCTTTTATTGGTATATGCTGAGTATTGCCATTTTTATAAAGTTTTTTCCTTTCTTAAATTGTGTGTACATTTTTTTGGCACCCTCCATTTCAGTACTGTCAGGAGAACAGATCATACTGTATTGGAACATACAGGCCAGTGAGTTCTCCTGGGACTCCAGGATGGAAGGAAGCAGGCCTCATCTAACTCCAGCCTCCGGGGTTTCTAGGTACCATGTAGGTGTTCAGTGAGAACTTATTGTCTGGGTGCCTTATTTCCTGGATGGACTTGGCATGGGCTTTGTGATACCGATTAGGATAAAAAGTATCTTTGCTGGGGGAGTGAGCGACCAGCCTGTATCATGATGATTGTTCTTAAATGGAAGAAATACAATCCTGAGCCCCTATGACCCTAAACAAAATGTGCCTCTGGATACAACTTGGGACTTCAAGAAAGAGAAGCAAAATGTTTAACCCTTGCCTAACACAGAGGCAAAGGGGCCATATATCCAATAGTCTGAAGTATTAGACACTGAGGCAGAGGGAGAGAAAGATTAATTTCCTTTCTTTTAAACTTCTCAAACATCAGGTACCCATAAACTTAGTTTTATCATATACTGGTGAAAACCAGCTTTATTTCATAATCCCAAGTATTTAAAGAGTATCTCAACCTTAACGTTCGAATGCCTTGTTTAAGAGAAATCCTCAGAAAGGGGGGATTCTAAAGAAAACTCACAAACTGTGCCCTATGTATTTTCTGACCTCTTTTTACAGTTTAATTCTGGGGCTTTCCATAATGCAATATAGATTAACATTTTTACCTCTTTTGCTGCTAAGAAATAGGCCTTGAAATACTGATCCACAGTGAAATTCCAGAGGTAAACAGAAAAGCGGCCACGGCTCACCTGGGAGTAGGACTGGTAGCGAGGGCACTTATTTCTAAAACGCAGACTGCAAAGGCAAAGCTCCAGCTGCCTGACATGCTGTTCCGTGCTGGGCAGCTCCAAGTGAGGTGGCTGGGCAGGTCCAGCAGGTCATGGAAGTATTTATTTACAAAGGGAGGAAGGGGCACAAGTATTGTTTGTCTGGGCTCAGGGTTTTGGTCCAGATGGGTTACCTGGGTTCCGAAGTCCAACCGAAGAAGATGCATTTTGTAACTCTTGGTCTTCTGTTTTCTCATACTGACAAGTGTATGTGGGCAATGAACCTGTGGACGGTAGAGCCGCTAAGATTAGCAGCAGTGCTGTGTAAAATGAAACCAATAACACAGAACCCCCAATGTTCTTGTCTTGAAAGGCTCTGGGAGAGAGGACGAAGGAGTGTGTGATTTGCGGGGAAAAAAGCCTGTGGACGATTCTCAAGGAGGCATAAATTCAAAATTAATAAGGCCCTGCACTTAACAGAAAGGAAAGCACAGACACAGACATCCCAACTCTTGGTTTATTCAGTCTGAGAGCGAGCCATGTGGGCTAATTCCACACAGGCAAGGGAAAGCATAAAATGCATTTATATGGCTTTCTTTAGAGGCATAGTGTAGCATTTGGGAGGAATGAGATGTAAGCTCCTGAGGGCACTGCCAATATCCTCTAAAAGGTACGGTTTCCTCATCTCAGGATCACTCACACCAATAAGGTAGATTCTGGGGTGAGAAAATTTGTTTCCACCTCTGAAAAAGAATTTCCCCCTCACATTTTCATGCTCACCAGCACTTGTGGGAAGAGCAGTGTGTTTGGGGAGGACAGGGGAATGTTGACATCATAGCTACTCTGAGAGCACTGGTCACTCAATAGAATGGTCTGGGGACCCTTGAGAATGGTAGCAATGACTGCCCAGTGCCCACCAACTCTACGATAATTGGCCTAGGATAAGACCCTGCATCTGGGATTATAAAAACTACTCAAGTCATTCTGTGTTGAAGCTGAGAATGGCCACATGGGCTGTGTCCTGAAGACACGGAGTTTCATAGGCAATACACATATATATCCATAGGCAATATGTCAGCGATTAAAAAAAATCTCCTGACATTGTTCTTAAAGGGATTTCATAACGGTTATTATTATATAGGCAAATTTCAAAAGTTCACGAGTACAAAGACATAGAAAGCAGGGGGTAGGAAGAAGGGAAGACAGAATATACAGCTCATTTCTCTACTCCTATCTTATAGATGGTCCCACCTGGGTAAAAGTTATCTATTTCCACCCCCTTTCTTCCCTCCTCTCCTTTTTACGGATTTAGCTTGAGGTCTTTAATGAGATTAATCTCACTTTTTCCTGAGATTGCTAGGGACAAAAGTTATCTGCTCAGTGTGTAGGGCACGCAACATTGCTGTGTAATGAGATGATCTGAGTAGATGTCACACACTGGGAGCTGTGTCCATAAGTCTACACCAACAGGCCGCGTCCTGTGAGTCTCAGCCAATGGCAGGTGCGCTGTGTCTGCCTGCAGTAGGAATCTGTCAGCTGTGATGCAGCAAAGTTGAGGACTCTCATTGGCCTCTCAGGACCCCGCAGGATACCTATGGAAATAAGGACTTGAAGGCAGTCAGAAGTGGATGATGTTTATGCTAACTAGACTTGAAGCTAACTGATTAGAGTTTGTCATAATTATACTTGATTAATAGACGTGATTGGAGGTTGAAAAATCACCCATCTCCTTGGAGACTAAGTCAATGGAAGGGGGGTGGGGAGGGAGAATTTCTTGACTGACTGGTTCAAATAGGAGGCTGTTCGCATCTCACTTGCTCAGTTTCATTTATTTTATTACTGTGCTTCTGGCTAAATGTAATGTAGCAACGTGACACAATTAAAATAACAATGGGAACAGTAAAGTGTAATAACTATCAATGCTAATAATATATAATAAACAACTTAAAAAACATATGAATAATATGGCTTACATTAGTGCTTTTAACTCTCCTTTGGCCTTAACATGTATTGTGTATCCGACATGTTTTGAAATGAAGCTTCCGTTTCTGTGTGTATCTTGGAGAAAGGAAGCGTCATGATGCAGTAGACTGAGGAGATGAAAATAACGTCTTTTATTTGTACAAAACTCAGTGGTTTCCAAAAAGCGAATGGATAAAGGTTTACTGAACTTCAATAATGTGCCAGCCCATCTCTCTATATGTGATTTCATTTAATCCTCAAAAATCCCCATTTTACAGTTGAGAAAATTGAGGTTAATTGAGCTTACAATGTTTTTCCAGCATCCACCACAGGTGAGTAACTGGAATTTGAACCTTCTAAATCTGGCTCTATACCTCACTCCCACCATACTTTCAGTACCCTTGTTATTATTATTTTAATTAAATTATTTAACTTAATAGGTAGTTAATTTAATTTAACAGGTACTTTACTATAAAATTCCTTACAGAATCCTCTCAACTCCTTGAAAGAGAAGGTTTTAGTCTAGTTTCACAGATGAGAAGTACACCCCACTCTACACATACACCATAGACATGGCAGAGATGGGATTGGAACAAACCGTGTCTCTAACTTCTCATTTCAATTCTGTTGTGGGTTCTCAAAGTTCTCACCAGTCAGTAGCTTTTTTTTTTTTTTTTTTTAACCATTGATTTCAATTTGCTTGGGAATTCTGTGCTGGTGAATTATTATTTTTTATATAACAATAATACTTTTCTCAGCTTTTAAGGCAGACATACGCAAATGTACCCTAGAATTGTGAATTCTAATATGATCTAAGTATATTGAGGACCACTTTCCACTTGGCTCTTTGACAGTGATGAAAATGGTTTTTTGAAAGTCCTTTATTGGTCAGTTCACGAAATCCCCTGGTGTCCAGGGATCTTATGGGGAACCCATCCCATTAGCTGCTTCTCACTGAATGTCCCGAGATCCACAGATCTTACCCTACTACTGTGGAATTTAAGACTTTCACTTTCACTTACAACACAGGCATTTGGTGGAGATAATTAGAATCACTGAAAGGGGAGAAGCAGGGGACCACTGTCAAAGGCTGGTTTGGGTGTGTCTCGTGTGCCACTATATCCCTAACATCTAGCATTGTGTCTGGCACGTTTCTGAATTACATACACTGATAGATGAATGAATGAACGCAGATGGGGAATATGATTCCAGGGGAGGGAAGTGGCTGTCCAAAGCCATGCGATTGGGGTAGGAGAAGCCTCAGAGCCCACTCTCCTCACTTCTGTTCCTGTGCCACCTTCAGATGGAGAGAAGAATGAATTCCACTAGGGAGTGACTGAGGGGGGTGTAAGTCTGACTGTCCTGTTACAGTAATAAGGATTCCTGTGGCTCAGAACTGTTTAACGCCACATGGAACTACTTAGGGCCCACTTGATTGCATTACAGCATTTTATTTTAAGTGGAGACTGTGCAGAATCTCTTCTCTTTCGAAGTTCACAACATCTATCTATGCCACCTCCTGCCCTTGCTTTTACCAGTGCTCTTTGCTGCTTGTGTCTTCCATGTACTTGAACGACAGCCTCTGCTCTGGTTAGGTTAGGATTCTCGTGGACACTACTCTGCCTCATTCTTTTCTGATTTTGTCAGTTCTATCAATATCTATCTTCATTCCAGTCAGCCCACTGCTATCCCCAGTGTCCTGACAACACCCCAAATGGCTTTACCTTTGAAGATATCAATATCCTACTCTCTGACCACAACTTCCAATAATCTAAGCTACCTCGCACTCACTCTCCAATATCCCCTTTCTTTGACTTTGTTGAGACTTCCAGCTCCTAGATTTCTCCATTTTCCTCTGGATTACCTCCTTCCTGCTAGCCACTTTTTCTTTCATTTTTTTATCTGGATCCCCTGCCCATCAATGATTTCTTCTCACCAGTTCAACTCTCTCACTTTTTCCAACTTTTGCACCAATATCTCTAGGCACTCAGCCTGGGTCAGTCCTTCCAATTTGCTTTTCCTTTGCTTTGCCCAATCTAGTTGAACATTCATTTCCATGGATCTGTCTTTCAGTGGTCTTTGGTTGGCCCTGTTCCCCTACTTCTCTTAGTGGCTCTTTCACCTTCCACTCTACTAAGAAACTCAGAGCAGAAACTCCTTTGGTCTCGTGTGGGCCTCTCTGTGTCAACTTCCCAACATCTCAATCAGATCTCAGAGGAAGAGGAAGCCTGAATTTATTTAGGAAAATCTGAGGCTCCATGTTCATACCGCAACTTCCCAGGGTTCTGCTATAGTCATCTTTTCTCTTACACCCTCAGCATCTCTGAACATTTCCATCTTGCCTCCCTCTCTGCAGCCTGGGGATGTGCTCATGTCTCTCTCTTTCTTTCTTTCTTTCTTTCTTTCTTTCTTTCTTTCTTTCATTAAATCATAGCTGTGTACATTAATGCAATCATGGGGTACAATGTGTTGGTTTTATATACAATTTGAAATATTTTCATCAAACTGGTTAACATAGCCTTCATGGCATTTTCTTAGTTATTGTGTTAAGACATTTATATTCTACACCTAGGAAATTTCACATGTACACTTGTAAGATGCACCGTAGGTATGATCCCACCAATTATCCTCCCTCCACCCATCCTCCCCCCTCCTCCCCTCTCTTTCTCTTTTCTCCTTCTTCTTGGGCTATAATTGGGTTATAGCTTTCAGAAGAAAGCTATAAATTGGTCTCACAGTAAGGCTGAGTACATTGGATACTTTTTCTTCCATTCTTGAGATACTTTGCTAAGAAGAATATGTTCCAGCTCCATCCATGTAAACATGTAAGAGGCAAAGTCTCCATCTTTCTTTAAGGCTGCATAATATTCCATGGTCATGTCTCTTTTATCTTTAAAGAATTGTACTTAATTCCTTGATTTTCTCTCATTGCTACAACCCTATTGGCTATACTTTCACAGTCTGTGTCAACCTTCAGACTGCACGCTATGTCAACCTATTGCAGTTTGCTTCTTGCCTCTCCTGACCCCACTGAAGACCTCTTTGTTGCTAAATTTAGTGGACATTTCTTGGAGATATTTGTCTCTTAGAGGCATTTGACCCTATCACATAGTCTCTATGCTTGAAAACTCATGGTTCCTTTGAGTTTTGAGGAAGCAACTCCTTATTCTTCTGCTTCTCTTTTGCTCCCTCCTTCCCTGGCCATCACATGAATGCTGGTATTTCTCAGAGGTCTGTCCTCTGCCACTTCACTTCTCAGTACACACCTTTTTTTCTTCTCCACCCTTAATGCTAAGCCGCCTTTACACTTAGAGTTCTCAGAGATGACCTGTTGAAGCCCCATTACCAGAATACCCTGGGCTCTGTTTTGAGAGAATAGATTCCTAAAAGTGATGATAATAATAATAAAACCCCCCACAAAGTTTATGGTGTTACATTCCAGCATCACAATTTTCAAGTACTTCTAAGAAATCTCCAGGCAGTCTTTGATTTGTCCATGATAAATTGAACCTGCCATATCTAAAATCAAAAACATAATCCCTGCCCTGTCAAGAAAGCTCTTGTTTTTGTAGTCTTTATTTTGGTTAATAAACCACACCCACCCTGTCTTTCTGGTTCCCATGCCTGGAAGTCACCTTGGCTTTTTATTACATTAGTCCTTTGACTGACCATACACAGAGTGTGATGCAGACCCTTAGTGGTTTCTCTGTAGTTATTCCAGAGTTACTGGTCAAAAAATTGATTTCACTCAATATATGTATATTTAGCTCCTGGAACATGGGAATTTGACCTGAAAAATAGTATTTGATGATCAAATTATATCCATATTTGCTCAGTAGTTAACAATGTGTAAACCCAACAAAATATAATAGTGGATAACAGTTTGCAAATTTTAAACTGTCTTTAAGAGAACTTTAAAATTTTTTTTTCTTTCATACTTTGCAACTTTAGGACCAAACTTGGAGGTTTATTGCCCAGGGCAGGAGATGGTGGAGTAAAGAAACAATAGATTACCTGTGAATCTCAGTGCAGTGGGGAGAACTCGGGTAATGATGCAGAGAATAAGAAAAGACTGTGTCTTTTTGGCGCAGAGAAATTGTGAGAGGCGAAGGACCAGAGATGGGAGAAACAGGCTGGGAGATGTGTGCTTTAAGCATCTTTTCAGGCCAAATTCCCAAATGGGCTCAGCGTGTGCAGCAAGTTGAGGTGAAAGACAGATATTTCTGTCCTTGCCATCTTAGGCTGCCTGTGGGAGAGCAGCTTCAGACTTTCCCAGTGTGAGGGAAGCCAAATCTGAATAAATGTGATTGTATCATGTGTTTGGGTAGAGAAGGCACTTACATTGACTCTAGGTTTCTGTGGCTATCATGTGCCACAAAAGACACCAAGAAGTTCCCCCTCTGTCCTGAGAAGGGATGCGGAGGCAGCTGGAAGGCTTGGTGAGAGGTCTGCTAAGCAAGGACCATGTGGCTGCAGAGCTGAGGGCAAAGATGAAAATGTGCTTACAATCACATCGCAGCAGGTGTTAGGAAGGGCCCTGGGGGGGACTGAGGCAGCAGGGAGAACCACCAGGCCCTCTAGGGAAGATGGACAGACCCTGCATTCTTTAAGTAAAGCTTTAGCTACAGACACAGCTGAAGAACTTAGGAAAAGAGAATTTAAAAAGCAGTGTGCGAAAAGATCTACGTATTTATCAATACAGTGTTTTGGTCTAGTTCATTAAGAACCTGATGTGATCAAATCTTAGATTTTGATGAAACTATACAACTGTATTACTGTTATAAAATGTGTGTGTTTGAACAATCTTCCTGATGACCATGTAACACACATCTAGCCCGACCATGATCATGTGCAGGGTGGTTTCCTATTTGTAATGTAGAAGAAATTGGGGGAGCATTACTCACAGCCTATCTTTTATTGTGGGCAATGTGAGGCTTATATTAAAAACAATCAAACATGCTGAGGGGAAATACCAAAATTAAGATGGACTGAATTTGAGGTTAAAGGGAGGTGCTGCATTTGTAACTACTGGAAAATCCAAACTTTGAAGGGATGCTTAATTCATCCTGAAAATGAGCTTTGGAAAGGCCAAAGGGGTATCAGCTTCTCTGATCATGCAAGGGCTTTTGGTTCCCAGGCCCTTCTGAACTTTCATTATTTCTGGTAATCGCTGTGGTGCCAACACAGAGAAAGCTGTTCTCTTTATTCCTACCTTCACCTTCTAGTCAAGGCACCTCGCTGTTGGCTTTACTGACTGTGCTTTCCATGAGTGTGCTTCTTTCCCACCCTAAGAGCACCAGGGAGCCAAAGACTGCTATGGAGATGGGCCAGTTTGGGGTTAAATTATCACTTGGGCACATGGGTGAGACAATGGTTAACCCATCACCCCATTCCACGGCCCTCTCACCAGGGCTGGCTTCATAAACGTGCGAGCTGGATGGTAGCATAGAGCTCAACACTTAGGAGGGTCCCCCAAGTGCCTTAATGCTCTGCTGCTGCAGTCTTTAGTTCTTAATAATTTTTTTTGAATTTTTGTTTTGGAAGCCAAATCAAATAGGAAAATGGGGCATGTGCATAAGTATAGGAAATGTGTACAGTATGGACCCCCTTCTGGACCACCCCATTAGCAGTGTGCTACCCCAGAAGCACTCAGGTGGACCCAGGATGTGTGGGTGTTAGTGAGTTGAAGTGAAGGTAGCAGGCATCATTATGACTGAGTGAGTAGGTGGGCAGGGGTGGGGTGGGCACTGAGAGCCCTGAGAGGCTGCACTTTCAGTTTGAACCAGAACTTGATGAAACACAAATGATGAAGATACGGTGTCATATCTTTCTCACTAGTGTTACTTCCCTGCGTTAGCCAACCTGTTACACCAGAAACAATGACACAGGAAGAAAGAAAAAGATGGGGCAACTCCGAGTTCCTCTTTTGCCGTCCTTCATTACTCCTCAGTGAGTTAAAGGTAGACAGTAAGATGCACATGTGTCAAGAAGTGACATAAAAGCAGTTGAGTTAGTCTGGGGTAGAGTTGCCACTGTTCCAGAAAGAATGAAACATTTACATAAATACATAGGCATGTGCCTATGCAAATTATGAAATAAAAATTGTGTAATTTTAGTGACTCCACATAAGAGTTAAGGGTTAGCTGTAAAATTCATGCTAATACCTGAAAACTTTAATTTTTCTTTATTTAGAACAAGATCAAATAGCAAATAAAGTATAGCAAGTCAAAAAAGAGAGAGATTGCAAAAGAAAGGAAACGCTCCATATTTCAGTGCCTTTGCTGGTATTTTTTGATTAATGAATCTGACACTTTAATTCTGTCCTGAGTTCCACAAATGACGTAGCGAGCCCTGCTGCATCTTTAATTACCTTCACTATGGGGATTGGTAAAGCCCAAAGCTTGATTTCCTGGCCTCCTGTGTATCTGGCAGTGGCCATGGGACCAAATTCTGGCCAATGAGACAGAGCTGAAGTCTACCAGAGATCCCTGGGAAAAACTGAAATGCCCGGACGAGGAACAGCCATGGGCTGTGTCACCTCTTCCCTTGCTGCCCACCGTTAACTCTAACCTCATATTGGAGCTATGTAGCCATTCTGTGACTTTTAGGCAACAAACACAAGAACAGAAAGCCAAAGGCTACAGAAACTGAAGGGAAGCACGAGGAAGAGTCTGCATTCCTGAGGGTTTGTTCAGCTGCTGAGCCAGCACCAGCAGCCATCAACCTAGACTTTCTGTGTGAGAAAAAGAAATCTCTACCGTTAGGACTATATGTCTGTGTCTCCCTCAAATTCATGTGTTGAAACCCTCTCCCCAGTGGGATGATATCAGGAAGTGGGACTGTTGGGAAGTAACTAGGTTTAGAAGAGGTCATGAAGGCAAAGGATCTTGAGGGTTGATGGGATGAGTGTCTTTATAAGAAACTAAGCCTGCTTGCTTCACCATGAGCAGTCATGAGAAGGTGACTATCTACAAGCCAGGAAGATGCCTTTCACGGGATATGGGATCTGCAAGTACTTGAACCTTGGACTTCTCAACTTCTCAAATGGTGAGAACTGAATGTTTGCTATTCAAGCCACCTGCTCTACAGCACTCATTATGGCAGCCTGATTTAAGACATCCACTTGGTTTTAGCACTGTGAGCCTTTCCGTTACTTCAGTTCAATCATTCCTAATGGACACATGGGCTGGGAACTGCCTGCTTATGCCGGGGTCTTTCATCAAAAGACAACAGTGTCTCCCATTTCTAACCCTATCATTTCTTACCTAGACATCAGGTCAGTGAGGGAAAGAGGGGCCAAATATATCAACCTTCCATTCTTTTCCTCCTCCCTTCTCTTAGCACCTGTGTCCAATACCCTTCTCTCAGCTGCTGTCAAACAAAAGGCTATGATGATCAATCACTAATTAGAAGTAGGTACCTAGCGAGGGAAGCCTCAGATACACCCCTGATGCTCCACTCCAGCCCCGTCAGCTCATCCTCTAACATTTAGCACAGTAATAATGTCCCTTTCTTACAAGTAAGATAAAATAATGATTGAGGTCAACCAAATGCATAGAGAAGTCACAGAAAACTCCACAACCAGTACCATAAAGAAAACTAAGTTCCGCAGTATTTCAGACTTATGCTTTTTTGGTTGTTTATAACAACCTTATCTTCAGCCACTGCAGCAGGCCACTTTCTTTGCCACGAGGAGCCCATGTTGTGGCCTCCCTGGAGACCAGCACTTGTATGATTTCAGTACATGGTAGGTAGAGGTTTAGTAATTAAGTACAGTACATAATTCCAGCAAAGCAAGGGCAAATGGGGGGCTTGGTGACTCATTAGGTGAGATGACAAATGGCCAGTCTTGTCCATCAACATTGCTGTAATTAGGACATGTTATCAGAACTGCTGCTGGGACACAGTCTTGTGCACGTCCATATTTGGCTTATCAACTCAGAACATGAGTTTTAGTTACTTTTAATAGAAGGGAATTAGTTGAAAACATACCATTTCCCAGCAAGAATTAGGTATTTTATTATTTAGCAATATCCCGAAGTGGTAATAGCTTAAATATTTACCAGGGACTTTTGGGAAGCTCCCATCTTTCACTAAAGACTTTGTATTGAGCCTATTCCGGGAATATGGGTCAGAGTCCTCACTCATCAGGTTATTCCAGGGTCAACCAAACCCCTGAGTTAGCTACATCCCCTGCTCATTCCTCCCCTTACATTTGGCACAGGAAAGACATGGACTCTTCCTATTTGGCTCTCTCTAGACACTATGGTGAACACTTGCATGGAGGAATCTGAGATCCCTGGTTGAAAGGATCTCCCTACCCTTCCTGAGAAAAGGGTATTGGACACAGGTGCTAACTTAGGGGGAGGGAAAGAGTGGAAGGTAGATATATTTGGCCCATTTCCCTCACTGACCTGATGTCTAGGATGCCTACCACACAGCTTTACAATAAATTATCTGTGGAAACCACTCCCTTAAGAACTGGAGCAGGCCAGGCACGGTGGCTCAAGCCTGTAATCCTAGCATTGTGGGAGGCTGAGGCAAGTGGATTGTCTGAGTTCAGGAGTTCGAGACTAGCTTGAGCAAGAGTGAGACCCTATCTTTACTAAAAATCGAAAAACTGAAGCAAGACAATTGTTTGAGCACAAGAGCTTAAGGTTGCTGTGAGTTTTGATGCCATGGTGCTCTACTCAGGGTGCCAGAGTGAGACTCTGTCTCAAAAAAAAACCAAGATTTTGAGCAGAGTGGAGCCATTTCAAAGCATGGGATGTAATAGTAACAGATTCCCCTCACAGGATTATGCACCGGATCAATGGAATAAATTAATTTTGCATAAATGATAGAGCACTTCACAAATGCCAAGATTATCCTGAGAAAATCAATACCTTCTCCCTTAGTATTTGCTTTTATGTGAGAAATTTGGAAGTATCCTGGCTGTTAAAATTCAGTTTTTAGCCTAGATATATTTGATGCCTAAATGAAACCCTCTTTGTAAGATAATAGGGCTGCCACAAGAAGTTGAACTTCTGGCACACTGATATGAAATGGCTACTATTGAAAAGACTATAGTTGTCCCTCAGTACCTACAGGGTATTCATTCCAAGATGCCCTGTGGGTACCAAAACCAGTGGATGCTCCAGGCTCATTTACAAAATGGATATTTGCATATCACCTGCGCACATCCTCCCATATACTTTAAATCATCTCTAGATTACTTATAATACCTAATATAATACAAATGCTATGGAAATAGTTGCTATATATATATATTTTTTTGAGACAGTCTCCATTATGTTGCCCTCAGTAGAGTGCTGTAGCATCATAGCTCACAGCAACCTCCAACTCTTGGGCTTAAGTGATTCTCTTGCCTCAGCCTCCCGAGTAGCTAGAACACAACCCCAGGCTATTTTCTTGTTGCAGTTGTTATTTCGCAAGCCCGGGCTGGATTCAAACCCGCCAGCTCTGGTGTACATAGCTGGTGCCCTAAGTCACTGAGCTATAGGTACCGAGCCTATTTCTATTATTTTTTATTGTCACATTATTTTTATTTCTTTTTCCTAATACTTTCCACCTAAGGTAGGTTGACTCCATAGTTGTGAAACCCACAGATAGGAGGGCTGCCTATATCAGGAGTAGGTCTGTTCCCACTTTGCAGAGACACTTCAGTAAGCACCTCCCTCTGCTCACTCAACAGTAGTTCCCACTACACTGAAATGAAGGTTCTTCCCTTGTACACAGGAGCTAAGGTTAACCTCTCGCAAGACTTGGCAGATAAAAGCACAGGGAAATAGCACACAGGCTTGGCGAGTCAGGCACACCGCAGAGTTCCTGGATCAGTTGGATAGTCTGTGCACCGTGCTGTCATCAGCAGTTTTCTCCCGCTCAGCCATGGCTTACTTTCAGTTTTCCTGGAAGCTGCTTTTGTTTGCAGTTTATTTCTCTACATTCCATCTCACTGTGTGTCAGAAAGAGACCAAATAGACTGGGGGCCCATAGTTCAGTGGTTATTGTGCTGGCCACATGCTCTGGGACTAGTGGGTTTGAACCCGGCCTGGGCCTGCTAAATAAAGAAAAAAAATAGCTGAGCCTTGTGGTGGGTACCTGTAGTCCAAGCTACTAGGGAGGCTGAGGTAAGAGAATCCCTTGAGCCCAAGAATTTAGCTGTGAGCTATGACACCATGGCAGTCTACTAAGGGTGATAAAGTGAGACTCTTGTCTCAAAAAAAAAAAAAAAAAAAAAAGGAAAGAGACCAGATATTTCCATTAAGGGAACAGGTAAGGCAGTAATGCTGGAACGTTCCATAATAGTGTATACCAATAGATGCCCCTCCCCCACAAGTTTGCCTTATTCCCTAGGGAAGTTACATTTAACACCAAGACCTCTATATCCAGGCAAGGTCTGCTTTCAGATTCTCTGCCTTGTAGTTGCAGGGCTTCTTGATATGAATGAGAACCTTGAACTCTTACTGGGCAAGTGTCTAAGAATGTCTTAGTGCTAAGAACATCAGCTCCTTGGCAACTGAGATCTGTTGTTCTGTGGAAAGTCTTACCTGTTGGACTCTTTCAGACTCCCAGGAAGGGGATTGTATGTGGGTCTAAGAGAGGAGAATAAGGTGTTGAAATAGATGATAACAAACTCATCTCATCCTATTTCATACATTTCCACTTTCTCTTCATGTTGTGACAATCCAGAATGTATTATTACTAACATTTGCTCACCTTAGACTGGTGTATTTTAAAAGTTGCATTAATGTTAACTCAAACCAAGGACCAAATATTAGAATAAACTGATGGTGACACACAAGTTCTGCCATTCCGGTTTATTGAAATGAGTAAATTGTAGCTTTATTTGCATACAGAAAAGTGCACAAGAAATAAGTATGTACAAAATGGTTGTGTGGCTGATCCTGACTTTTAAAAATTCAACTACCTAGAAATAGTTACCTCCAGTTTAGCACATTAAAATATTTGGACATTTAAAGTACTATTTCAAGTCTGTGTTTATGACTGAGCAAGAAGACTGATGGAGAATTATGCCGTATATGATCAGCTATTACCCTTGAACACAAAACCACAGGACTTTAGCTTAACTACTTGGGGTTAATCAACAGTGGTTCGAGAGGCCACCATCTTGTTTAGATCCTGAGCAGTCATCTTCTTCCACCAAAAGGTAACATTGTATGTGGTTGATTAACATTCACAAGAACCTGAGCATTAAGGGTCAGGAGACAACATTAAAAACCTAACATAAACACAACAAAACAAAGCTGATTTGGCAAGAACAAACTCTTTAGAGCCCTGCTAACAAGAGGGCCTGAAAACGAACGGAGAAAGTTTCCAAGGTTATGAGGAGAAAAATATCACAGGCGTTAAATGTTCAATGATAACCCCAAATACTTGTTCTACAGCCTTTTCCTCCCATTTATCTTCCCACTATGAGATTGTGGCTTCAAGAAAGTTTTCCAGTTACTTGATGAAGGCCTCGTATGACCCCAAATAAGCACCTAATGTGTTTGCACATCACAGTTAGCTTTGTGACGTGTTGCTCTTCAGAATACAGTCCTTCACTGCTGAGTTGAGTTCAATTTCTCTTCAATATTTACTGCTCTTCTGAAACTTCAGCTCAAGAGAATGGCCTCCTATTCCATAGGAAATATACAGGCTGTGCCCATTTGCAATTCTAGTTACGGGGGCTAGCAATTTCTGAGAATGAAGAGAGCTCCAGATCTGTGAATCATTAGACTTTTTTTTCCAGTGGAAATCTGTTGCTTGTGAAAGGCAGGTAATGCTACGTGAACCCAGAAACACAACTGATTGAAAGAGAATCAGAGGGAAAAGGAGAGGAGAGATTGAATAATGGTTTCCCTAATTTGCAAAAGAATGCTAGAGATTGGAAAAAGGACATTATTGGCCCTGGGAGAAACTGATCTTCAGAAAGAGAACTATATCTTTAAAAAGGTCCTTAAGTATCTGAGAGGAATTTGGACTTGCTTCAACTTTAAATATTTTCTGTCAGTGATTGTCTGAAGCAAGATTTAAGAAGGTGCCTTGTTCTACTATAGTTTTTTAGATTTTCTGCTCTAAAAAAGAACCCCTGAACAACTTTTAATAGTAAGGATTTGAAAATTTATTCAAAACAGGGGTTGTGGTGGTTGCAATCTCCTAAGCACAGGGTAAAAGGTAGAGTGTTCTAGAATGTTCTAGGGACACAATAGGCAAAGTTCAGTAGGGAAACTAGTGTATTTCATTTACATTTAAGCTAGTGAGTTTAGGATTTTAATTTATTTAAAACCATATATTCAGTTTAGCTTTAGCCTAGACATAAAGTAAAAGGCATTTTACAAGTGGAGGAGGCAAGAAATAAGGCAACACATAATATGCCAAAGCCGGACAAGGGCAGCCATCAGGACGTGTTTGGCTATTAGCTTTGTCCTTTACTACTAAGGCCAACCTTTTTGTTCCTCTGGATAGTCAGCATACCAAGACCCTAGAGAAGCATGGAGGAAAAAAAAAAAGCCTGTGGTTAGTATTTTGAATTGAAAATCAACATATTAGGGGCTAGGCGTGGTGGCTCACACCTATAATCCTAGCACTCTGGGAGGCCAAGAAGGGTGGATTGCCTGAGCTTAGGAGTTCATTTAAGACCAGCCTAGCAAGAAGGAGACCCTGTCTATAATAGCCAGGTGTTGTGGCCAGTGCCTTAGTCCCAGCTACTTGGGTGGCTGAGGCAAGAGGATCACTTGAGCCCAAGAGTTTGAGGTTGCTGTGAGCTATGACACCATAGCACTCTACTGAGGGTGACAGAAAAAAGAAAATCAATGTATTAAATATCAAGTTGTTATTAAAAAATATCACTAATACTATCTCCTAGGGCTCACTGGAGGACTAAATAATGTAATAAATGTAGAGCATAGAATAAAGAGATTAAGGCAAGTGCTTAATAATGTCAGCTATTTTCTCCCATTGATAATTCTCCCCTCCCCCCAGTGTATTCATTTTACAGGCTGACCTATCTGTCCTTCCTTTATGACCTAAAGAAGAAAGGGCTCCCAGAGAAAAATCTCGTTAATTCAGTTTAGTCTTTTCTTGACTCCAGGGTAGTTACTCCCTTCTATCTGGGTATGCCTTCCCTTGAGTGGAGAGTTAGAATGAGTCTCTGGTCAGGCTTCTAGCTATTCAGCTTCTAGCTATTCAGTATCTACGATGCTTCTTTATCGCCATTAGAATCCTTTGGACTCTTATTAAAAGTAAGCTTTTTGTCAGCCAAAAAAAAAAAAAAAAACTTAGGTCCAGGTAGGGCCCAGGAATTTGCATTTTTAACAGTTTGCCCCATTCTCTAGAGCTGAATTTACGGGAATATACTGTAAGAAACACTGTAGACCTGGGGTGAGAGAGAAGGATCCGAATGCATGGAAATTTGATCCATGGGCACGGTGGCTTGCTCCTTTAATCCTAGCACTCTGGGAGGCAGAGGCAAGAGGATCACTTGAGAACAGGAGTTTAAGACCTGCCTGAGCAAAAGCAAGTCCCCATTTCTACTAAAAATAGAAAAATCAGCCAGGTGTGGTGGCAGGCACCCGTAGTCCCAGCTACTTGGGAGGCTGAGGCAGGAGGATCACTTGAGACCAGAAGATTGAGGTTACAGCTTGCTATGATGACACCACTGCACTCTAGCTGGGGTGACAGAGTGAGACTCTGTCAAAAAAAATCTTATGGTTGATGCTAGATTTAAAATATTTATCTATTTAAAATAATTAAATTCCAGATGGGCCAAGACCCAGTTAAGTAGTCCTGCTCAGAAGAGCAAGACTGAACAAAATGGGTTTGGGGTTTTTTCCTTCCTTCCATTGTTTTACCCTTACTAACTGTGCTCTACCTCCTCTAAAACAGAGATGAGCTTCCTTTTCCCTACCTTTTCATCTTTTAAGATCAGAAATAAGTTGTAACCACTTGCTGTTGAGAAAGAAAGGGTTGCACTGCACCCTCACAGGGTTTCAGTTGAAGGTGGTCATGCCTAGTAACTTACTGAGGATAAAGTCTACTGGAGAAAGAAGAGTCAGCCTTTGGACTTATTTTAAACTTTTACTATTAATGAAGGAGATACTGAAGACCTGTTAAAACTTTAGGTTGGCTCAGTGCCCGGAGTACAGTGGTTACGGTGCCAGCCACATACACCGAGGCTGGCGGGTTTGAACCCAGCCCAGGCCAGCTAAGCACCAATGACAATTGCAATAGAAAAATAGCCGGGTGTTGTGGTGGGTGCCTGTGGTCCCAGCTACTTTGGGACTTCAGCTGAGGCAAGAGAATCGCTTAAGCCCAAGAGCTGGACTTTGCTGTGAGCTGTGAGCTGTGACTTCATAGTACTCTATAGAGGGTGACATAGTGAGACTCTGTCTCCAAGAAAAAAAAAAAAAAAAAAAACCCCAAAAACCTATTAGGTTCATATTGTCAAAGTATTTCAGACTAACTTTAACTGAAATTGCTCACAAAGAAATGGAAAAAGAGTTGTGATCATCATCTGTTTAGCTGTGTTGTGTGGTGGTTTTGAAAGGTCTTTTTAAATAGGAAACCAAGTTATTAATAGGACATTTTGCAATAGCTTCAAGATGAAGGTAAAATAGGTAGAAAGCTCTTATATGTTGAGTTTACGACCATACAAAGTGAAAAATCAAAACCATAGGATAAAGTAGAAATCCATATCCCTGGGAGTATGTTACTATTTTTTGATATGCTTAAGAATTCTATTCTTAAGTTTCCAGTCTAGTTATTATTGAATTAGCTAAGCATAAATTTCTATTTCTATTGCTCCTACATTTATACCCTCTTCCAAATTTTAAACTCAAGACTTCACCCTTTTATCTGTGTCACCTTTTCCCACCAAAACCCCCCAAGATAGGCATAATATGATCTACTTACAAATGTTAGGCAAAAGGATTTCCAAAAGGATCCCTATACATATCAGGAGATGTAGAATGAGAAGCCATCTAAGAAGATAAAACCATATAATTTTAGTCATAAGAAAAAATATCTTATAAATGAAGACTTCCCAAATTCCTTTAAAAATCACATAGGTCATAGGCTATTCAGACACTGTATGGGTCTACAATAATTTGTGTCTACCTGCTTGTGGATAGTAATGTATATTATTTACATCAAAATCAAGTTCAAGTTAATTACATTTGCCTTCCCTGGTAGGAAGTATTTTTATGAGGTAGAAAACCATGGGTAGAAAATTAAGAACTTAAATATTTGTAAGGTTTTATAAGATAGTATTTTGACTCAGTTTTCTCCCAGAATACTTTCACAAGCTAGTTACAGTGATATCTGAAGGACATTCTCTGCATGATATTATTTTTCAAATTCAGAAGATAGTAGTTTCTTTAAAAATAATCCTCTTCTGGCGGCACCCATAGCTCTATGGGTAGGGTGCTGGCTGCATACACCGGGGCTGGCGGATTTGAACCCAGCCTGGGCCAGCTAAAATCAACAATGACAGCTGCAATAAAAAAATAGTCAGGTATTGTGGAGGGTGCCTGTAGTCCCAGCTACTTGGGAGACTGAGGCAAGAGGATCGCTTAAGCCCAAGAGTTTGAGGTCACTATGAGCTGTGATGTGACAGCACATTACTGAGGGCGACAGCTTGAGACTGTGTCAAAATAATAATAATACTCTCCTAGCTTAAATGAATATTTATACTGCAAAAGTTCTCAATGATACATCTTAGTCAAACACACTTTACTATCAAAAAGTTCTTACAAGGGCAGGGGAGGTGGCTCATGCCTGTAATCCTAGCACTCTAACAGGCTGAGGTGGGCAGATTGCTTGAGCTCAGGAAGGAGTTTGAGACTAGACTGAGCAAAAGTGAGACCTATCTCTAAAAAATAGCTGGGGGTTGTGTTGTGCCTGTAGTCCCAGCTACTGGGGAGGCTGAGGCAAGAGAATCAGTTGAGCCCAAGAGTTTGAGGGTGCTGTGAGCTATGATACCATAGGACTCAACCCCAGGGGCAACTGAGTGAGACTCTGTCTCCAAAATAAATAAATAAATAATCATAAATAAGTAAAATAAGATAAAAATAAATAAATACAAAAAGTTATTACAAAAGTAAGGTTAATTCAGGAGGCAGTAGAGCTATATGGCACACACTTTGGAGCAACGACTTTAGTAGCTGACACTTACAGGGGCTTGTGATGAACTGAAAGAATCTTTAGAGAAAGGGTTCTCAAATGCATTGTCAACAGATTTGGTAACTGGCAGGGCACCTTGTCTGGGAGCTGGCTTTAGTGATTCTAGAAAGCAAAAAAAAAAAAAAGAGAGAGAGAGAGAGTGGTCAATAGACAGACTTTCCACAAATAAAGGCACAAGTCACCTAGTTAACTTATTTTAGTTGCAAATTTCTGAAATTTACATCAGTGGAACAAAAAACATTACCAGATACTAGGCTTCTCAATGATTATTATAGGCAAATCCATCCCTTCTCAGAAGAGAGAAATCCATTATTATTTATCTGAAGTGGAAGAGATTCAGAATCCCTGCATTTAAGGCCAAGGTATATGGATGAGGCTTTATCATATAGACTGCCACGTGCCACCCCTTGAATTTTAATAGCTCTTGGCAGCCCTTTGAGGAATTATCACTAGAGGGCAGCATTGGGTCAGCCCTTAGAAAGGGCTAGCTAAGATAAATGGCTAGCTCCAACAAGAGGTATATGGTTAAGTTGTTCTCATAACACTTGATTACCAAAAGAAGCAAGAATGAGACTTTCTTGGGTGGGCAAGGATTCATCTGAGGGACCCCATGAGCCCCCCCCCCCGCAGCACAGTGTAAGTATTTGTTAGTACAGTAAGCAGTGTAGTGAGCAGCTCACCATTGATTTTATTCAACAGTTGGTTAGCATCCAAGTCATCATGGTCTGCATTCTCCTGAGGAATGCCAACTTTGTTGTTGAAATAAGTGGAGAAGGCACTTGAAGTCCCAGAGGGAGTCTGGTCTCCCTTCCGCGCGGGCACAACAGGTGGCTGCCGCAGTTGGAAGTCCTTAAACATTTCTTTCACTTCCTTGACATCTTTATCCCCAAGTGGGTCCAAGGCAGTGAAGGCATCACTGGAGATGTCCTTGGGAGGGCCAGTTCTGGGAGGCGGCTGAGGAGGAGTGATCAGAAGAGAGGACAGCGTAGAAGGGGGCTGAGCAGGAGATGGAAAAATATTGCTCTGAAAAGGATTCCCCAGAGGGCTTGTTGACTGCCAAGTATTGGGTGCCACAGATGCAGAAGGGCCCCAAATGGCAGGTGCAGGAGGGGAAGTTGCGGCTGCAAAGGATGAAGGCTGGTTCCAACCTGGAACAGTTGGGCTTGTACCAAAAATGATAGGCTGACCGAAACCTGAAGATTGAGCACCCATCACGGCTCCGGGGACCACAGCAGTGGACTGATTGAAGACCAGAGGTGTAGGGCTCCAGGGTCCTGCCTGAGGGAGTGTGGCTGGGCCACCACCTGAAGGAAGAAGGAGAAAGTGGGTCTCAGGAGATGAGCTTGGAAAGGAAAGGATTCCTGAGTTTCAGAAAGCACAACTCTCCAGGGGGCATTCAGAGAGCATTCAGTGGCTGCAAGCAGCCCCAAGGCTCATCTGGGAAGAACAAAAGCTCTGAAAGATTAAATCTCTCTAAAGGTTAAGTAGCTTCTACCACATAGCTGGCAGTATAGTTGTTTGCATTCGGAAGCCCACATTCTACCAGGCCTTTTTAACTTTCCTCATTAAAAAGGTAATGTAGGCCCCGTAAGGACCTACTCATGAAGAAAATGAGCCCTTATCTTACAGACTCCAGTTGTTTGATACACCTCACACAACTAGAACAGAGCCTGTCACTAGCGGGACCTTAACTTGTTGAATAAATACATTTATGTATACAAACCACACAGATTATGAAGTAGTTAACTGAGATAATCTGTTGGGCTTTCTGAGTCATGGATTTGATCTTTTCATTTGGCAGCTGACTTGTGTCTGGAGTCTTATGAAAACCAGTGATCACACATGTGCATACAGCCTCAACATGCTGACATCCTGAAGAAACCAGTTCAAAGTTTCCTCGCTTTTTAATGCTGCCAAGGTTGACACAGCTATATAAAAGGAAGATAAAGTTTGGCCGATGCCAAGATAGTTTTAGACTTTTATATACAAAAATGGAGGAAAGGCTGTTATCCTGGGAGGGCTGTTTCAAATAAAGTGCTTCCTGCCATGTGTCACTCACTAAACCTTGCCACAAATTAGAACAGAGTGTTTAAAAGAGGAAGGGAGGGAGAGAGGACAAGGAAAACAAAAACCTCCCGAGATAAGCAACGGCCTGTGATGGGGCCTCTGACCTCAGTGGGTGAATGGCTCCATCTCCTGCATCCTTGCTGTGCTCACGGGGAATTAGTTACATCACTAGAATCCAGGTGCCTTCAACGACCGTCCCCCTCTTCTGGGGAAGCTCATTCCCTGCATCTTGTTCTAATCTATAGGACATTTTCCCCCTGCCTCTTGCCAACTGTAATAATGGTTCAGTTAAACTGTCACCACTAATAAAAACCCTAAATCCAACCTCATACCTATTCACAGATGATGTTCTGCCTTTGAATCCTATTTGCTTTGAGCTGAAGTTTTCAAAGCCAACTAAGAAAGGCCTTCAAACTTAGGTTGTTTTTTGTTTCCAGAGTGAGAAATACTTTAAAAACGGTGTTTATGGGTGATGTGGCATGCTATTTTATCTTAGAGATCCTCAGGGTGGGAGACTGGTGTCAGTTGATTCCACTGTATTATCAGGAACTCTGGCCATCTGGCCACAGATGCCTCTGGTATCCTCAGAGAGAGTGGTGTGGTTTAGAAACCACTTGTTAAAGCGCTTACTTATCAACATGCTTATTTTGAAGGTGAGGAAACTGGGTACAAGAATGTTAATTAAAACTGGGAAGGTCATAGTCAATGACAATAGAGGCTGAACATCAGCCCCACTGGCTCTGAATCCAGCATCCCATCCTCTCCTTCTGATTTCTTGGCAGCAAGGCACAGCACTATTTTTTAATAATTAGTACGGTAATTCAAACTCTTACTTCATAGATACAGAAATTAGACCCCATTTACACTAAAGAATATATACCTTTCATAACAAATCAAGGGAAAAGTTCTCCTAGATTCTATAATACAGGCTCTAAAAGTGGGTTTAATTTAAACAAAGTTATTGCTAGCATTCTAAAACAAGTTTATTTAAATTTTATTAACAGAAGCCAGATTGCACAACCCACTGGATAGGCAAAAACTAAAAAGAGAGAGAGAGAGAGAGAGGAGAATTTGATTATCTTTCATGCTGAACTATTTGCCTTCCCTTAGGAAAACGCATGGCTTTAGTTATAGATCATATTAGTGAGAATGGTGTTTGTAAAAGAGAAAAATGTTTTATTTGCCAAAAATTAAAGACTTTCCTACTGTATACTTATGCCGGCCTTCATTCCCACTAACCAGATTCTGTACATTTTGTTTCAAAACAGTTAGGGGCCAGTTGGAGAAAGCAGGGCAAAGACTAGGAGAAAAGGGAACACGGGTATAAAATATCAATTTCATTACCTTCTGAAGCTAGATTAAAACACAGGGCAGCACATCAAAGCTGAGGGCTCAGCTTTCTACAATACCCTCTCCCCACCCCCCATTCTCCAGGGGAGGCAGTTCCCCAGCTGGGTCTAGCGGAAGCCAGACCTACAACCTTCCACGCCTTGGCTAAGGATCCCTGCGAGTGGACAGGGACTATACTGTAGAGCTCAGTTTGAGTTCCATGTCTAAACTTGGAAGAGTCATCAGTATTCTGCAGTTGTATAGCCCAAGGCCTCGACAGGGGCATCTAGCCAAAAAGCTTCACTTTGTCTGAATAAATTAACAGTTATAGGGTCCAGCTGTATTTTCAGGCTGACTTGTTAAATATTGGCTGTAAAAATTCTTCAGGGCATTGATGTTAGATACAAAGCTCTGTGATGTGATTTCGTTGTAGACACTGCATTGCAAGGTCTCTGCTTTCCTGTGAGGAAAGGCACCAAGCAGCTCCACTTGGAGGTGCAGGGGGAAAAAACGGAATACAGAAACCCCCAAGAGATGTAGGGTGTCTGGAGAGTCTCTTGATGGCATAAATCTGAGTGGAGACCTGGGACAATCTGGCTTGTCATGTCCAAGTGGATATCAGCCACTCAGTAGTTGGGTAACACCCCCTTCCCCTTTTGCCACCCTATTCTAGATATGCTTGAGCAGATTTCTTGTAAAAGAATCAAAATATTTTCCTTTGAAGGAAAATAGCACAGACAAAAAGCATTAGAATCCTGATGACTGACTCTGCAGGAGGCAGAGAAAACCAAGATCCCTGGTCACATTTTACCAAAGGGGAGGAGCGTCCTTCTTCATCTATAATCCTCCACCTCCCATGCCAAAGTCTATTTGGAGTTTGCAGAGGTGCCAAGAAGCTGCAAAACAGAGTCCCAAGCAGGACAGCAAAGACTATTGCTAGGGTTTCTGAAAACTCTACCACAGTCTAAAAAGAACTAGTGGTTATGGATGAAGAGCCAGCACCTCCTCATTGTCCTGCCAGAGTAGTCAGTGGCTCGCTGGAGCTAAGGACACCTTCAGGGAGAAGGGCATCAAGATCTCTGATGAGATTCCATCTCTTACCTTATCTCTGGGTTCTTTTCAACTTCAGCTTTTTAGTCCTTATGTTCTAACTATAGTGAGACATTCAAGCCAGCCAAAATACTGGCAAACGGCTGCTACCAGGGTGGATGCCCAGCCTACTCCTACCACATGGCTTGGAACAGAACTGGGCTTAGAACCTAGGACTTCAATTCTGTGACTTATACTTGCTTCACACTTAGTTATCGAAGATGGATATTAGTATGACAGGGGACAGCCCCTTTGAACCACTATACTAAATGACATGGAAGATCTGCTTGCTGCTATTTTTTCCAGCACTGATGACAGACAGAACCCTTTGCACCACTGAAGCTGGTATGAGCTTCAGAATCCCTTATAACTGTCTCCCAGGAAGTCATTACCAGTTGGTTCAGGTAGGTGCAATGCTGAAAATGGATTTCTTGTCCGAGGCATATTCCAGTTGCAAGTCAAGAGGACCAAAGGCAGCTGGAGAGGTACAGGAGTGAGAGTGGGAGCAGGGCTCTGCAGTAGCTTAGATCTCATGCCTACGGAACCTTCCTGGATGCGAAGCAGCTTCCCCTACACAGCACCATTTTATGAGGCAAAGCAGCAGAGCCACACCTAACTCTATCTCCAGATACCTACCTAGGCCTGCAAGGGGCCCCACGGGGGCAGGAGCACTGGTTTTGAAGAGATCCAGAGGGTTGGTCTGCATGGTTGCAGACTGTCCTGTGGGTGACATCTGGACTGGAGGTTCTGAGACGGGAGGAGTGAAGATGTCTGATGCAAGCAAGTCATTGGCTGGAGACTGACAGGACAGGGAAGGAGGGAAAAGCGTTAGTTACTCAGTGAAATGCAACTTTGTTCTGCCTCCTATGCTTCACCCAAATTGGAGAGCCACAAAAAAGACTTTTTTCTTCCTGATAAACAAGTATTACTACTACTACTACCAAAAAAAAAAAGACATTCAAAAAAATCCTGCAATGGACACACCATTGGGTTGGGTCTTAGTGACTCTTACAACTAAGAACTTGCAAAGTGAATCCATTTTGCTCATTTACAAATTTGTATTGATGTGGTCTCCTTAGCAGCTAGAAGCTTGAAGCTGGGAAAGACAGGGCATCTATAAATAAGTATCCTGAATATTTTTGAGTGTTCCATTGGATTTAAACAGGCTACTTAGAAATGATACGATGCTAATCATTAGGCCAGCTGGCATATTCCTATGAGAGTTCCAAAAAGATACCTACAAAAGCTGCGTTTTGAATTGCTTTTGAGTGAAGCTCACACTAATAGCAGTAGTAGTAAATAAATATGTAAGTTTCTTCTGTGACAATGGATTATGCAGTCAGCAGTTAAAAGAGGCGACAAGCTCTATGATTTTTCACCACCACCTTGACGTTAATGCAACAATCTGAGAGTGCCGGGCGTGTATTAGTGTGGGGAAGGTCCAAAGGGAATCACAAGAACTCTTGCCCTCCCGTCCCAGAACAAGACAATCAAACTTACCAGAGGTACAGAAGCATAGCAGCATTAAAAATGGAAAAACTTGTGTTTAGTTTAATCGTAAGTGACAAGACATGCAAACGGAAAGCAGGGTGTGACAGACACCACCGAGAAGCTTTAGGAGGGTGGCAATTAGAGGAAAGTACTCTGCAGGACCGATGAGCCTTATCCCACCTGCTAGTTCACAGCCACACGGGGAATTATGAGAGCAGCAGGAAAGAGAGCTTGCGTCACACCACCCTTTGGTACCGAGCATGCACTCTGCTAACGGATATGTGGAGAAGACAATTCACCTTAGCAGTCCTTCTGCCTCTTCCCGGTTTGGTAGTTTGTGGAGGTGGGATAATGGCTATGGAGTCATGTGGTGAGGACTGGACAGAGCTTTCCAAGTCCTGCTTTACGCCATTCGGTACAGACAGTCCTTTGGGAGGGCTTCCCACAAAAGGGTTCGGGGAGGATTTGACATGGAAGCCGTTCTGTTCTCTTTCAGATACCCCGTTTTGAGTTCTCACTGCTGGCTGGGTTTGCGTACTCGAAAAGGGCCACGGGCCTGCCTGCGCTTCCTGTTTGCCAGTCCGGTTAGAGATCTGGTCAAATTGCTGACCAAAATAATCAGCATCACCATTCTGGGGCCCATTACTCAAGGAAGCAGATAAGCTGCTCAAATTCTCTTTCTTCTGATCTGGAGATTTGAGAGAATCAAACGAAGAGGGTGTCGATTGGTCTGGCTGTGCAAAAGGATCGTCACGGAAAGGATCAGGATTAGGGGTGGGAAAGAAGTTGAGATTGGCAGAAAAGGTGTTTTCAGGCAAGAAAGATGCCTGAGGCTTTGGTCGAGGGAGAGAGCAGGAAGTGGTGCCATTTGTTAAGAACGGATTTTCTCTTAAAGAATTCTGATTGGTGACGATTTCAGAGTTTAGATCCACTAACAGGATATCTTTGCTTTCCTATCACATTTGGAAAGAAAAAAAAAAAAAAGCAAGTGTTAGTTCTTATGTTGTGACTTCAAATGAGAAAACTACAAAAGATGACCAGGATTTTCAAAAGTCCCATTCGAGTGTGGTCCAGACAAACCAACCAGTTGATGTTACCACCACCCACCAACTCCTCAAGTGCGTGACTCTCTAGCTATGTACTAGTACTAGGTCTTCCCTGTCCCTGCCTCAGTCCATGCTCTTTTAAGTCTCCACTTTATTAAGTGAAATCTTACTGTTTATACCATGTCTCCACTTGCCCTGGTTCACACATACAGACTGTCTGAGTTCATTATCAGCACTGTTTCAATTCATGCCTTTGAGTCTTAAAGGGAATTGATTGCAAATCACTCAAAATGATTATCAATGCATGTTCAGTTTGAAAGCAAGTGACCTCAGAAGCCTAGCCCAGCTTCCGACCTGATGTACATACAGTCCCCTCTGTGTATCCCCAGAGTCATCACCTGTCTAAGTGTGCAAATTCATTGGCTAATATGTTCATATCTTATAGTTCTAGATATGATGAGATTTCAGGTCAAATACATGTCCCTATATATAACCAGTCAAGTTCTTTCCTTTGGCAGGGGAGGGGAAAGATTTTGCTCTATATCACAGCCTGCAGGTATGCCTTGCTAAATATTTAGGCCTTTTATTGAAGGTTCTGGCTAAGGAGGAGCTCTTGCTCTTATCATCCCACTCTCTCTTGTGGATATACATATCCTTTTTGTCTATGACCTACAAAAATGACACTCAAAATACTGATGTAATCTTATCTATCACACATTAAGCGCTCATATTTGTGCATCTTCTTATAATGCTGCTTAGCACTGTCCTTTGTAATCTCATCCATTTAGTGATTAAAGTCAACCATTAACTAATACACAGTAGTCCCCCCTTATCTGGGGGGAATACGTTCTAAGGCCCCCAGTGGATGCTTGTAACAAGATAGTAGCAAACCCTGCAAATCCTATGTTTTTTCTTCTTCATTCATACCTATGACAAAGTTTAATTTATAAGTTAGGGACAGTAAGAGATTAGCAACAATAATAAAGTAGAAAATTATAACAATATACTATAATACAAGTTATGTGAATGTGTTCTTTTTTTCCCCTCCTCTCTCTCAAGATATGATGGCTTATTGCACTGATTGCCATTAACTGCAGGTAACTGCAACCTTAGAGAGTAAACCCTACAAATAAAAGAGCACTGCTATATAAAGTAAAGTGTTTTAAAGAGTTAATTTGGGCTTGGTGCCTGTAGCTCAGCGGCTAGGGCGTCAGCCACATACACTAGAGCTGGTGGGTTCGAATCCAGCCTGGGCCTGCCAAACAACAATGATAACTACAACCAAAAAATAGCTGGGTGTTGTGGCAGGCGCCTGTAGTTCCAGCTACTTGGGAGGCTGAGGCAAGAGAATTGCTTAAGCTTAGAGGTTGCTGTGAGCTGTGATCCCTCGGCATTCTATTGAGGGCGACATAGTGAGACTCTGTCTAAAAAACAAAACAAAACACAAAAAAGTGGCACCCGTAGCTCAGTGAGTAGGGTGCCAACCACGTACACGGAGACTGGAGGGTTCGAGCATCACCTGGGCCTACTGAACAACAATGACAACTGCAACTAAAAAATAGCTGGGCTCTATGACAGGTGTCTGTAGTCCCAGCTACCTGAGAGGCTGAGGCAACAGAATAGCTTAAGTCCAAGAGTTTGAGGTTGCTGTGAGCTGTAACTCCACAACACTCTACCAAGGGCAGACATAGTGGAAAAAAAAAGTTAGTTTGAAAAATATACCAAATGTACAGCTCTACTAATTCTATTTCTTCTCTATATCATTTCTCTGGTATGTTAATTTTTTTTGATCAATTGTTTGATAAAAAAATCCTTCTCAGCAAAAAAGCAGCAAATATGATGAATATGGCATGTCTTTATTCCAGTTGGTGACATGATTAATTATGACTCACTCTGAGATAGAGCTTTCATACTGACATCCCTTCCTTCTGACTATCTTTGTTCAATTAAACACTGAACTATGAAACTTTGAAACTAGTAAGTATAAAAGGGGGTCAGATAGATCTCCTTGGATTTTAAAGAAAAGAACAAAATTTTAGAAGGTTTATGTCTTATGTCATGACTGTAGAAGAGATAACAAAATCAGACCTACATGGTATGCTATATTTTGGCTTCCTTTATTGTGAGGTATCAAAACACAATTTTTCTTAAAGCCAGATTTTCTCTTTATAACCAGAAGAATTTGTCACAAGAGCTTATAATTTAAAAAAAAAATTTAATCAAAGAAATGGATTGGAAGACCTTTTAATATAGGGAATTTTTAGATAATCAAAGGTAGGAGAAAATATATTATAAAATCTTGTGATTTCAACATTTATTCATTTATTGTGAGCCACCTCGGGGTTAGAACAGTTGGTTTTCACAGCTGGTAGAGTTCTCCTTTTCAAATACTTCAGAAGAAGTTCTTAGGACACCAAACAGGAGCCACAAAGTTAGACTTCTGAATAGTCACCCTATAAGTAAAATGTATAAGGCTCTCTTCAGGTTGGGTTTCTTGTTAATCCAAGATTAAGAATGTAGTTCGTAGCCTACCACTGAGAAAGCAAAAGACTCCTCATCTACCCTCTCGTTCAGAGAGTTATTAATTTGTGTTGGGCTGTCAACCCAACATCCAGACATCCATCTGGCCACTGGGTCAGCACCTGAGAGACAGGCACTTGAGGAATGAAAGTGAGTTACAATCTCTGCTCTTAAAGAACTCTGGTAAGAGGTGGGGGGCAGAATGCAGGAAATCCAAAGTCATCTGCGTGGAACAATGTTCATAACACTGAGTTCCATGGCTTACTGCTTCTCTTAACATTACCTAGCCATTCTAACCGGCCACATTGAAGACTTCCCTGCTCAAAGCCTTTAGTATCTTCTTGCTACTTCCTGTACTAAAATAAACTCTTTAGGCTGAGTTCCAAACAAATCATGATAGGACTCAATTTGTTTTAGCTGAACTACTATCTATTTTTCTACTCATGTCTAAGGTCCAATGTAAATTCCTATTTTTACAAAGCCTTTTCCCATTGATCTTTCAATCCCCATTTTACCTGTGTTCATTCCATGGCATTTTATGGGGGTATATACACAAGTGTATACATGACACCTATATAAATCTGTACCCTGATCTCACCATTTGTATCAGATTTAATCCCCTTGATGGTAGATCATGCCTTTTGTTTTTCTTATAACTGTGCTTTCAGATTCCAATTTTCAAGTTTTAAAGTCCAAGAGCATTTTTATGCTTTTTCTTTTTTTGAGATGTGGTATGGAAACATAATGCTTAAGTGGTTTTTCCGAAAACATCGTGTTCTAAAGGATGCCACTTAATTTGCCATAAGAACATTATTTGAAATGCATAAAACTTTTCTGTATATTTGGGGGATGACAGCCATCCAGAACCACTAATAAAGCCTAGGTAATTCTCTCTTCACATCTTTCAGAGCAACTGTTGTAAGAGTTAGATATTTTTAAACATGATGGTTTTACTGGATAGGGATAAATCTATTTTGTCTCCTATGAATAAAAAGAGTCAATATGTAAGAGCATGTTGTCAAAGTGTCACCAGGACATAACATAATTAGCCCTGCTAGCTTTCTCTTACTTAACATGGATCATTTACTTTGAAAGTATTTATTACTTTAATTTATTATTAGTTTAATCAAAACTTGAATTTCTATAAATAAAAAAATTCTTAGACTACATGAGATCCAATACAAATGAAACTCAAGAGTACCCATGCTGTTTTTCATTTCCTTTCCCAGAGCTTTCTAGACATCTATAAAAGCAGATTAAATGGTCAGTGCTTGCTTGCCTATCCCACCAGAATGGAATTCCACTTTGTATCTGAGTGCTTTACTCTTTTTCAACACACTTGTGTGCATATCAGTTATACTTGGGAAGTAGGCTGTTCAGATGTACCAGTTTGCTTTGGGGAGATGGCTGATGATGGAGAAGAGAGCAAAGCTGCTTGGGAATCAAAAGAATCTCAGAGCTAATATGATGGACCTTTCAGGATAATCTAAGCCAGTATTCCAAAAAAGGTTATCCTCACAATGGTAACAAACATGAAGAATAAAAAGTTCGATAGCCAGGTGAGTTAGGACCCGTTTTAACAGGCTTCTCCGTTAGGAGCTGTTTAGGGTTTTTAAAATATTACTGCTTTGTGCTTTGTGATCCTCACAGGGCTGGGGTCAGAGAGGAGTGCACACAGCCCTGTACCACTCCATCTCACTCGGAAGTTTTACGCGGTAAGGATTCACAGGGCTGATACTCTCTGCAATACTCTGGGAAGAGAGAATCTTACCCAATTTTTGATCTGCTCTTTGAATTCCTGTGACTTTCTTGGTCATATAATTTTGCATGATAATTTCCTGACATAAGAAACTCCTATGTAGACATTTCCCCCATTGTTCTCGATTGATTCTCTTATCTAGTTACTGCTTCCTCATCTTTCATTTTCAAGTTGAGAAACTCATTTCCTCAGAAGTACCACTCAACCTCTAAACTCGATAAATATCCTGTAATTCATATCAGTAAATTAGTGTTGTGATAATTTTTTCTGTTGATCTCCCTGATAGATAGCAAATTCTGTGGCCATAGATTCTTACTCACTGCAGTACCTTCAGCAGGTTCTGAAGAAATTATTAAGTAAATAACATTAGGAGTTATAAGAAGTTATTCGAAATTATACTGATCATTTTCACCTGAGGCTTATTTTGGAAGGTCTGAAGATTTGAGTGTAACCCTTGAATCTGGACCTCTTTCCTGGATAAATCAGGTTTCTGTAAGAATATTGCTCCATTTTCACAGAGTTGTTACCAATAAATTAGTATTGAAAAGACTTGATATACTATAACAACCTTTAAAGAATGAGCAATACTTTTTTATTTTTTTTTTGGGACATGTCTCATTTTGTCACCCTTGGTAGAGTTATGTGGCAACATAACTCACAGCAACTTCAAACGATTGGGCTTAAGTGATCCCTTTGCCTCAGCCTCCAGAGTTGCTGGGACTACAGGTGCACACCACAATGCCTGGCTATTTTTAGAGACTGGGTCTCACTCTTGCTCAGGCTGGTCTTGAACTCTTGGTTGGGCTCAGGAAATCCACCCACCTCAACCTTCCAGAGTTACTAGGATTGCAGGTGTGAGCCACTGTGCTCAGCTACGTGAGCCATTTTTTAAGGAGGACAGGCTTTTATTAAACATAACTGAACTGAGCTTCTTGTTTAAGTCTTAACTTCACACCAATATAGTTCTGTTAAATTACAACAGATGGAAAAGAAATGAAGAGGTCAGGATGCATTATGATTTATCACCTAACAATCATACTTTCTTCAAGTAGGCTTATGCCAAGGACCGATAGTGAATCCCTCTTCCTGTTCTTAAATAATAGCACGAAGGACTACACTGCCTGACCTATTGGTCATATTTACCTTTAAGCAATAGTAACATATATAAATTTATGCTGATAGCTTTTTACAGTGACTTAAAATGCAAATTCCTTCTAAAAGTTATGTACACTTGGTGTGCAAAATATCAACAGTCACCAAGCTGGGCGTTGTGGCGGGTGCCTATAGTCCCAGCTACTTGGGAGGCTGAGGCAAGAGAATAGCTTAAGCCCAAGAGTTTGAGGTTCCTGTGAGCTGTGATGCCACAACACTCTACTGGGGACCCCAAAGTGAGACTATGTCTCAAAAAATAAAAAATTAAAAGATTAAATACAAAAAAGAAAATTAAAAAATATCAACAGTCACCTTTTGAGTTTCAGTAGATGTTCACAATTTCTGGTTAATTGCCAATTTGAATTATAGATGGCATTTCCATTACATTGCAAATTTAAAAACACTTACTTTTGGACTATTTAGGTCAGGAGGTGTAGACATGTCCCCAAACAAATCCATCTGGTCAACACCCTTAAAAAAGTATTTGGATTAGATTCAGATGTATCTACTAAAAAGATTACTTTGAATATATTGTTGTAATTGTTTGCTTCCTAAATTAAAGTTTAGGAAAATATTTGTCAAAATTGTAGTTTCATTCAACTAATACAAATTCGATATTAAGCTATTTAGGTCAGGAAGTGTAGACATGTCCCCAAGCAAAGCCAACTGGTCCACACCTTAAAAGTATTTGGATTAGATCAAGGTGTGTCTCCTAAAAAGATTATTTTGCATATTCACATAAATATTACATTAACATTTAGAAAAATAATTGTCTCATTTGTATTTTCATACAGAGTCCATACATATTTGGTATTAACACATCTATAGGAAGTAGAATCCATGTTTAGGTAAATAAGAATTATAAAGTATCATATACCTACCAACTTCAGTTTGTTAGCTTGGTCATCAAGAATCATTAGAGGCTCACTCCCATTCTGAAAAGATGGCAAATATTTAAAGGTTTAGTTGATGAGTTTTTCCTATAAATTCTTTTTGGCTACTGTAGTGGCTTACTAAGCAATTTTGGCATTGGCCACTGACATGTATCTCTTCATGACCAGAGAGGCCATAAACACACAGTGATTAGCCAGGAAAGGAGAATGCCTGGGCAGGTAGCAAACAAGGACATATACACATCACACACACACAGTTCACACAGGGTAAATATGAAATTTTACCTCTACTTTGTTGGCTTCTTCCATCTAAAAAGAAAGATACAAATTGAGTGATATCAGTGTTTGTAGGTAAAAGGAAGAGTTAAATACAAGAGCAAATATACTGATGGGTTCATAAACATAAGGCAAAAATGAGACTGCATATCATTTCTTCCCTACATTCTCCTCCTCTTTCTTATCAATATTAGATTTGAATAGAGTTACTGGATTTAAACTTGATTGTCCTTTATATTTCCCAGAATCAATATGTAAGTTGTAGAGAGAAAAAAATAAAAGTCAGAGACTGGAAATCAGAAGTGCCTTCCCATAATATTCAGCCATTACACATTTCTACATTATATAAAGAAGTGGAGTGGTCAGGCCAGCTTGAGGCAGTGGGAATTGGTAGAAAGCATTTTCTTGGCATGTTGTGTGGTTGATACCAGGACTTGGAGTTCAGAGAGTTTTGACGCAGATGAAGCAACAGATCCACAAAATAGACAATCTTGAATCCTAGGCCACTACAACACCCAAGCACAAAGACATGGAATATTAAAGAGAAGGAGGAAGCAAAAGGAGAAAGCCACGATCAGAAGTGAAAAAGAAGAAAACATGCACGAGGAGAAATCAACAAAAAAATTCTGGCAACATGAAAAACCAGAACAGATCAACCCCTCCAAGGGATCACAAGGCAGCTACCATAGAGGATCACACCTATGAAGAAATTATGGAAATGACAGAAAGGGAATTTAGAGTATGGACACAAAAACGATGAAGGGAAAGTGGAAAACCACCAAAAGGAAGTCCAAAATTGACCTGAGGAATGAGAGACATGAAAAAATGAAAAAGGATATACAGACCTTAAGGAATTGAAAGAGTCATTCAGAGAAGTTAAAGATGCAGCAGAAAGTATCAATAACAGATTAAACCATGGAGAAGAAAGAATCTCGGAGCTAGAGGATAAGGCTCTTGAGCTAACCCAGGCATTTAAAGAGGCAAAAAAGAAGAGAGTAACAGCAGAGCGATCACTTAGTGAATTATGGGACTTCACAAAGCATTCAAACATACAAATTATAGGTATCCCTGAAGGGGAAGAAGAATGACCCAAAGGAATGGAAGCCCTATTGAAGGATATTATACATGAAATTTTCCCAAGCATCACCAAAGATTCTGACACACTCCTTTTAGATGGACATCAAACCCTTGTTTGTCTAAATACAAACAGTATCTCTTACACACTGTAACGGAACTTGCCAAGGCCAAAATGAAAGAGAAAATTATGCAAGCAGCCAGGCATAAGCAACTTCTTACCTTCAAGGCAAAAAATACCAGGGTGACAGCAGACTTTTCGGCTGAAACTTTTCAAGCCAGAAGAGGGTAGTCATCTACCTTTAACCTTCTTAAATAAAACAATTTTCAGCCTAGGAGTCTATATCCTACTAAACTAAGTTTCATATTTGATGGAGAAATTAAATCTTTTACTGAAAGGCAAACATTGAGGAAATTCACCATAATAAGACCAGCTCTGTAGAAAGTACTCAAACTCAATTTTCACATTGACCACCACAATGGACCACCAGCAAAGTAGACACTCAGAAACTAAAGGATAAAATCTAGCTTCCACAATGGCAGAAGGGATAAAACTAAGCAATAAACTTGCACAAAATAAGATGAACAGAACTCCACCATACTTATTAATGCTCTCAATAAGTGTGAATGGCTTGAATTCCCCACTGAAGAGACACAGGCTGGCTGCCTAGATAAAAAAGCACCAGGCAAATGGAAATCAGAAGAAAGAAGGGGTCACAATCTTATTTTCAGATACAAATGGATTTAAAGCAACATAAGTAAAAAAAAAAAAAAAAATAGACAAACATGGAAATTATATATATTGATCAAAAGAAGAATACAACAAGAAGACATTTTAATTCTTCTTACATATGCACCCAACTTAAATACTCCCAAATTTATAAAATGAACCCTAATTGGTCTGAACAATATGATATCCTATAATATCATGATACTGGGGACTTCAACACTGACAGAATTGGACAGCTCCTCTAAACAGAAACTAAACCAAGTAACACGGGACTTAAACATGACCTGTGTTTTAATTAGGCTTAATGGACATATACAGAACATAACCACCTCAAAACTATTGAGCAAACATTCTTCTTGCCGGCTCCTAGATCATCCTTGAAACTGACCATATTCTAGGATATAAATCAAATCAACAAAATTAAAAGAATAGAAATTATGCTTTTGTATATTTTCAGACCAAAAGGGAAGAAAGGTAAAACCCAACTCCAACGAACACCTTCATCCCCACACCAAGTCATGGAAACTTTACCTCATGCTGAACAACAAGTGGATCAAGAAGGAGATAAGGAAGGAAATCACTAGATTCCTCCAATATAATGGCAATGAAGACACAAGCTGTCAATACCTGAGGGATACTACAAAAGCCCTCCTAAGAGAAAAATTTATTGCATTAGATATCCACATTTAAAAACAGAAAGAGGGCACATCAACAACATAAAGAGTGACTTCAAGGAACTGGAAAAGGAAGACCAATCAAATCCTAAACCTAACAGAAGAAATAACAAAATTACATCAGAAATAAATGCAATTGAAACAAAAGAATCATTTAGAAAATTAATGAAACAAAAAGTTGGTTCTTCAAAAAGATAAAAAATAGAGTTGGTGCTCATCAGTGGTTAGGGTGCTGGCCACATACACCAAGGCTGGTGGGTTCCAACCTGGTCTGGGTCTAGTAAAAAACAATGACAACTACAACCAAAAAATAGCTGGGAGTTGTGGCGGGCACCTGTAGTCCTAGCTACTTGGGAGACTGAGGCCAGAGAATCGCTTAAACCTAAGAGTTGGAGATTTCTGTGAGCTGTGACACCACGGAACTCTACTGAGGGTAACATAGTGAGACTCTGTCTCAAAAAACAAACAAACAAACAAAAAACACTATAAAAGCAAATCTGACAAGGGGTTGATAAGTAGAATCTACAGAGGACTCAAATTAATCAACAAAAGAAGAAAAAAAATCCCACTTACCACTGTTCAAGAGATATGAACAGAACCTTCTCCAAAGAAGTCAGACGAATGGCCAATAAACACATGAAAAAAATGCTAATCATCCCTAATTATCAGAGAAATGCAAAGAAACACAAATACAAAAATCACTGTGAGATATCACCTAAACCCAGTTAGAATAGCCCACATCACAAAGTCCCAAAGCTACAGATGCTAGCAACGGTATGTAGAAAAGGAAACACTTTTACTCTTTCGGTGGGATTTCAGACTAATACAACTTCCTTGGAAAGAAGTATGGAGAAGCCTCAAAGAACCAAAAGTAGACCTTTCATTTGATCCTGCAATCCCATTGCTAGGTATCTATGCAGAAGAACAAAAGTCATTTTCCAATAAGGACATATACACCAGAATGTTTATCACAGCTCAATGCGTAATCACCAAGATATGGAATCAATCCAAGTGCCCATTAACACATGAGTGGATTAATAAACTGTGGTATATTAAGTACTACTCAGTCATAAAGAAGATGGAGACTTCACTTCTTTTGTATTAACCTGGATGGAGTTGGAGAATGTTCTACTTAGGAAAGTATCACAAGAATGGAAAATCAAGTATACAGTGTACTCAATGCCAATATGAAACCAGCAGATGAACAAATATATGTCCACACAAGAGAAAAAGCACAGTTAAGCTCAAGGGGGGAGGAGGGAGGGAGAAGAGGAGAGGTGAGGGCAGAATGGTGTGCTCTCACCTAACAGTATGTGACATACCTCCTACAACTTTGGACTCTAGGTTACATTGTTTATATTTGTTACATAATCATATGCACCCTCATATTAATCTGAAATTTAAAAAAAAGTATAGAAAGCCAGCTCTTTAGACAGGTCATATGCATACATAACATTAAACCTGGTCCTGAATACAGTTTCAGTTTTAAGTTTTAATAGAGTCTTTATTAGGTAGTACTTACCTTTTTCTTTTCTTCTTCCTTTTTCTTTACATTATAGATAACTTGGAAAAGGTCTTTAAGATCAACAACTAAGGGCTCAGCCTGAAGCAACAGAAAGCATTGTCATCAGCATTTTAATCTTATTATTTTCTTCCTTTTGTCCCCAACAGTTCAGATTAATATTGGTTCTTTTTATTAACATTCTTTTAAAGCTCCTTATTACTCTCCCTAGCTTCTAGGAGACGACCACTGCCCCAGTCCCCACCCTCAGGTACGTAAGGACAGCAGATTAATAAGTATTTACCCCAAACAAGAGGTGGCATGATTATTTTTGGAAGTTCCTTTAAGGTTTCTGGGAGTAATTTACTCTTATCCTAAAATTAGCATGATAAGTAAGTCCTTTCTCAATCCTTGTTTCACATACTACATGGGTATCAATGACATTTTACAAAGATTCCTTAGGCCAACAGACATGGTTAGTCTTTGAATCATTATTTAACCTTCTTACATCCAATTGTGTCCAGCAAGTTTTCTAGTTGTGATACAGATACTTCTGTGCTCAACAGAGGACAAGTCTGCAGGCACACCTCAAGGCTTACAGCTCACCTGCTGCCCTGTTTTTATGGCAAAAAACTGATGCTGGCCTTCTCCTCCACACACGTAGCCAAATGCCCGGTTGTCCGTCACATCACGGGCAATGAAAGAAATCTTATTTACTGGATGCTCATGTTCTATTACCTTAAAAGGAACATAAAGAATAATTTATTGAGAGAGAACTAGAATCTATTTTTAGGTAAGCATCAGACATACATATGAAGACATATATGCAAAGTGTAAAGCACTTGAAGAAAGAAGTTTTAATCTCTGGGTGAAAGCCATAGTAATATCCTCACTAGAAAGGGCTTCAGGAGAAAGGAAGATTATATAGTAGAAAACAAAAAATGAAAAGAATGTTCCTTCTTAACATATTGAAACTTGGTCAGGCGTGGTGGGTCACACCTGTAATCCTAGCACTCTGGGAGGCTGAAGCGGGTGGATTGCTTGAGCTCACAGCCTGAGCAAAAGCGAGATCCCGTCTCTACTAAAAAACAGAAAAACTGAGGCAAGAGGATCACTTGAGATGGAGTTGGAAGTTGCTGTGAGCTATGATGCCAGGGCACTCTACCCAGGGTGACAGCTTGAGACTCCGTCTCAAAAAAAAAAAAAAAAGAAAGAAAGAAAGGAGGATTAATAATGAAAAGAATGTTCCTTCTTAAAATATTGACACTTGATTCTCTTTGTGCCAAAGATATTATGTCACATAGCAAGGAAGGATTGAGGATTAGAAGACCAAGAATTTCTCTTTTTCTTTTCTTTTCTTTTTGAGACAAAGCCTCAAGCTGTCACCCTAGGTAGAGTGCCCTGGCATCACAGCTCACAACAACCTCCAACTCCTGGGCTCAAGTGATTCTCCTGCTTCTGCCTCCAAAGTAGCTGGGACTATAGGCGCCCACCACAAAGCCCAACTGTTTTTTGGTTGTAGCTGTCATTGTTATTTGGCGGGCCCAGGCTGGATTTGAACCTACCAGCTCAGATGTATGTGGCTGGCACCTTAGCTGCTTGAGCCACAGGCACTGAGCCAGACCAAGAATTTCTAAAGTGAAGAGGGGATGTATAACCTTGAAGTCAACCCAAGTAGGCAGTTCTACTTTCCCCACTGACACGCAAAGTTAAGTGAATAGTAACCGGGATCCTTTGATGAGGGCTCCTGGTGACCCAGGAACCATCCTATCTATTACTGGAACAAGTATCCCCAGTATATTCCAGAGGTTACCAAATGCTGTCAAGCACTACTTCTCAACCTCACATACACAGTCCACGCCATTATCTAAAAGTTACATGGGGCAGGGAGTTTACTGGCTTAGTAGGGTCTTCCCTTCAATTTTCTCCCATTTCTCGTGATCCTCTCAAGCAGGTTGAAGGGTTCTACTCTTCAGTGATATTAGTAGGTGGTGGAATGTATCTTGGTTTCATTTACAAATGCCAAAGGCCACTAAAAGTTTATATTGGATACCTTAGAGCAGTGGTTCTCAACCTTCCTAATCCCATGGCCCTTTAATACAGTTCCTGTGGGCCGTGACCCACAGATTGAGAACCGTTGTCTTAGAAGATTTCCAGAGGCAGAAAATCTTATGAGAGGAGTCTACCACTGTTCTCTGATGACCTTGGGGAAATAAGAGTTGAAAGGAGAGGGAAAATGATGGAGATGGTGGTGTCTGAGGACAGGAAGACCCACAGGCTGAGTGAACAGTGCCCCAGGGTGCCAGGGCCCTAGATCTGACGGTGGGTTTAGCATATTAGATAGGAAGCATCTTTCTAGAAAAGGCCAAACAGAAACCGGAGGTGTCCCCAAGGTAAACTGATGCACTCGAATATTTTAGCAATGAAAACGAGCTACAAACATTTTTAAAAATACGAATCTTATGATGTAATGCTGAATAGAGAAAAAAAGTCTTAGAAGACATGAAATAGGATAGCTTTTGGATCAGGCTCAAAAACAAAATAACAAAGACTTTTCATACGTGATAGAAAAACAGCTACCACAAAAAACCGAGAAAGGTTACTTCTGTAGGGTGAGGAAGCAGGGAAAAGAAAGATTAAACAAATCCGAATGCGTTATGGTTAATGTTCTAGCTAATAATTCACAGGCAATCAATACATTAAAAGAAGAACCACACACAGACTTATGTAAGTGTCACAAACCAGGGGTTAGGATTAATCTAGATCTGCATATTTGAAGTATAACAAGACACCCAAGTGATATTTATAACATAGTTGTGTTTACAAACTTAAGACTCACATCTATTATAGGAAACGAACTTCAAAATAAAGTATCTCGACTCCATATATCCTATTCTGTTTTCTGCTTATTACTTTTTGGATACATAATATATGCTATTTTTTCCCCTTGAGAATTTTTTTTTTTTTTGAGACAGAGTCTCATGCTGTCACCCTGGGTAGAGGGTCATGGCAAAACCTTCAACTCTTGGGCCTAAGTGATTCTCTTGCCTCAAGAGAGAGTCCCAAGTAGCTGGGACTACAGGCTCCCACCACAGCGCCCAGCTATTTTTTGGTTGCAGTTGTCATTGTTGTTTGGCAAGCCCAGGCTGGATTTGAACCCTCCAGCTCTGGGTATGTGGCTGGTGCCCTAGTGGCTTAAGCTACAGGTGGGAGGCTTCCCCTACAGAATTTTGAGAAGGAAAAAGGGGAGCTGAAATTCAAGTAGCAAATTGTTTCACAGAGTCAGGTGTCAGTGAAGGTGAATTTTTACTTACCCCAGTTTTCTCATCAATTATTTTTATTCCAGAAAGGGAAATGTTGACCCAGATCCTCTGTTTGTGTTGTCCCTGAGACCGACCAGCTGCTGCCATTCCCTGATGAGGTTGGGAAAAACAAGAAAAAAATCTAATTAAAAGTACTGTCCAATCCTTCTAATGCTAAAATTTTAAAAGGCAGTCAGCTCTGTTTTCAGCTTGGTTGGCCATCTATGAAAGAGTCAGGCACTTTTTATCAGGACGGCAGGATGAAAGAAATGGAAGACATTGAGCCAGGGTGTCCCTTCGCAATGAGAACTTGAACTCTCACTGTCTTGGCCTCAGAATAGTTATTGGTAAAGATAAGAGGACTAGATTAGAAGATCTTTAAAGATGTTTCTTCTAGGCCCTGCATGATTTAGCAAGTAGTATTAATTTAGTTTTGCATCATGACAGACGACTCAGATTTAAAAAAATCAAAGAAAAGAAAGGCTGAGACTAAAGAACACCTGTTTCCAAGTACAGTCCTGAATTTTACCTGAACACGTCCCAGGTTGAAAATAGGGAATTCTGTAAGACAGACAAATAATGTGCCTATTTGCACACAGATTTTCTAATCATTAAATGAGGGAAATGGTAGACATAAGCTTGGTTTGTCCAAATGTTAAGTCTGTCAAAAAAAAAAAAAAAAAAGGCATCTGGAGACCTACTATAGTTGATTGAATTAGGTCTCTGGAACAGCACTTGAAATACGCAAACTCACTGCTTCTCTGAAAATGAGGCATTCCTGGATCAATAATATGATTAGAAAATATTTTTAAGTAATTGAGACACAGGTTAACAAAAGCTTCTAATACAATTATCTCTGTTGGACTTTTGACCACTATATAGAAAAGGTAATTCTTTTCCCTTTTACCTTTAGTTTCATCATAGAATCTTGGCTCATTTTATCCCCTCTTGCATCTGGCACATCATCAATGCCAATTAGTTTGGCCTTGTATTTTACGCCATCGCCTTTGAACCTAGCCAAAAGATATTCATCTGTCTTTTCAGAGCCTGAGAAAAGAAATACAAGATAAAGCTTATATTTAAATACAAGTCTTTGGCTCAGCACCCATAGCACAGTGGCTATGGTACCAGCCACATACACAGAAACATACACCAATGGTAGCAGTTTCAAACCCGGCCCAGGCCAGATAAAACAACAATGACAACTGTAACAAAAAGTAGCCAGGTGTTGTGCCAGGTGCCTGTAGTCCCAGCTACTTGGGAGGCTGAGGCAAGAGAATCTCTTGGGCCCCAAAAGTTGGAGGATGCTATGAGCTGTGATGCCACAGCACTCTACTGAGGGCAACATAGTGAGGCTCTGTCTCAAAAAATAAATAAATAAGAAAACAAATACAAGTCTTAGTTATAACCAAATATGCTCCAGAATCTCTAAGATTTAAGTAGTATAAATCCTGATTATACTACAACTGATTATATATTCAATATCTAGCCTGCCTGATTTTTACTTCCTTTGAAACTAAATTATGCTCCACAATACTGTGTATGGAGTTGGGATGGGTAGAAAATAAACTCTTAGAAGTGCAAAATTGACAGAATTATGGAAAACTTACAGGAATATGTGAGGTGGGAGGTGGGAACATTCTTCATCATAGTTTTTTTTAAAGGTTTTGAAAGAATGTAAAAAGGATAAATAGATATACTCTGGTGAAAGAAAAATAAGCCACCACACAATTTACTGACATTTTGAACTATCAATAAGGCAGAAGGGAAGTATGAGTATATTCCCTTGGAAAATCCTGAAGATAGTATTATTCCATCTTTATTATAACTAGCTTTGCTTCTCCTGAGGCCTTTGCCGTCCGCTACCCAGAGCTAAAGCATAGGTGTGAAAGACAAGTAAGTCAGGGCATATTCCCAAACCATGGGTCACTAAGGACTATGAGGCTTTCTTCCAGTGGTACTTCAGCCAAAAGAAGAGGGTCTCATAACGAAAGATCTTGATCTTTAAAAAATAGTGACCTCAGTAAAGCATAATGCTAAACCCATTGCTAAAAGATAACCATATAACAATCCATGGTTGCATTACTAACTGAACTACCTGCTCTGAATGTTTCCCAGCAGGACCTAAGTTGGTGCAGTCACAGCCTCAGAGCTATTTGTCTTATCACATGTGGGGGAACCAATGTCTTCTGCCAAAGCACAACTTTCCTGTTTACGACTTGACACTAAGCTGAAGAGGAAGCAAGGCAGGAGCTAGCTTTCACTTTATCCTGAATCCTGCCTTCTTCCAGAGGTAACCATCTCTATCTCCCTTCATTGACCTGACGAGGACTTCTCCATACCTTTCTTCTTTTCCTTCTTCGATGGTGCCTTTGGTGCGGCCTGTTGGTCAGGCTGACCATTGGTTGCACTTGTTTCTACTTCGTTAGACATGGCAAGAAGGCAGGCAGCAAATCCCAGCACCAGCTGACACTTAGAGACAAAGGCGATTCCCGATGGAGAAGTCTCAAATAAACATAACCTACCCCAGACACCTGTAGGCAGAGTTTAAAGGCATAATGACATTAGAACACAGCAAACCCAGACTTTATGCCAACAACTAGTGATTTTCTTTTATAGCCCTCTAGACTCATCTTGTTCTTTCTTCTCTGTTAGAGTGAACTCTGAAAGAAGGGGAGTGGGTAGGACTGTCTGTAGCTTCCAAAGTGGAAAAAGTATGCTTACTAGATTTTTCTTTAAGCACTTGGTATCTGGTAACATTCAATGATTATCTAACTATGCAGTTTGCATTAGAACTTTGGCATAAAAATCAAGTATTAAAGATAGAAATCAAAAACTTGCTAGGTTTCATAGCAAAGCAGAAATAAGTTGAATGCCGAGCCTGATAAGATTGCAAGCAGTGTCTGAAATTGGGCATGATCAATTTTGTTTCTTCACAAAATTGCTTAACTGTAAAAAGAGTGACAAAAGTAGAGTCATGAATTTTATCTTAGTCATATTGAAAAATACTTTAGAAAAATTCTGTATATGCTCTCCAAACACTTCCCTTTAAAAGACATCTACCTTTGACATCAACATTTATACCACCAGAGAAAGAATGAATTTATGGGGTGCTGATTTTATAATCCATTGAATATAAATACTTTTATATTATTATTTAGCATTGTCATCCCCCAAACAGTTGTGTTATGTTCTCCTACAAAGCTCCCCTACATATCACAGTAGGTAAAACAGGAAAACAAGTGATTTAACCGTGCAGAAGTGAACTCGTGTTCCAAAAGTTTCTCTTAGCCCCCGCCCCAAGTAAGTCTTACCCTCCCAGTCAATGTTCCTACATAGCTCTAGAGAAGCTAGGGCAAAAGGGTTACCTTTCTAAATTGACTGAGTAGCAAAGGCAAAAGAAAAGCCATTCATTGTAAGTAAACCTGTGACGAGCACCTGTGGGCTGGCACACTGCCCCACCAAAAAAAGCCTTCTTCATTCTGTGTCTCTACCACCCATTTATTGAGCTTTTTAATTGAAGGACCAAGCTCACTATGTGAGAATATATGCTGTCTGTTAGATATTTAAAGAATAGGAATTAAGTCTCAAGTTTTTACTCAGCTTAAATTGCACTTATCTTGCTTCATAAATGTCAACATGTTTTCCCAGAAGTCAGTACTCAATTCCTGCCCTGATGAGTTTTTAAATAGTGTTCATAGTATTAACAGTCTCTCTATACATACACACCTACATACAACCTATATATGTTACCTGAATTGTTTCACTTGGAGATTTAGTAGTTAATTTCGCTAGAAGACACCTAACTGGCAGGCAGTCAGGAGACAGTCAGTTTACAGATGAAAAGTCTTAGCAGAAGACTCAAAGCCATAACTAACTCAGGACTTAGGCAGAGGCCAAGCACTTTACCTTGTATTAACTCTAAAAAATTTCATAGTAGCTCTGTGAGTTTAATTATACAACATTATTTTATTTTTCAGAGGGGAAGCCAAAGCACAAAGATTTTAAACTACATACCTGCTAAGTGGTAGAACTAGGTTCCTATCCGAGACTATCTGGCCCCAAGCCAGAGTTCCTCAATACTACACTGAACAGGCTTGGTGCCTGTAGCATGGTGGTTATAGCACCAGCCACTTGCACCGAGGTTGGCTAGTTCAAACCCAGCCCAGGCCAGCTAAACAATGACAACTGAACAAAAAAATAGCTGGGTGTTGTGGCAGGCCCCTGTAGTCCTAGCTACTTGGGAGGCTGAGGCAAGAGAATCACTTAAGCCCAAGAGTTTGAGGTTGCTCTGAGTTGTAATGTCACAACACTCTATGAGGGTAACATAGTGAAACTCTGTTTCAAAAAAAGAAAAAACAGAAAAAACCACTACACTGAACAATCTCATTGAAAAGCTGCATTCTACCCACAGAGAACCTCTATTATGCACCTGCAGGGTACTCCGAAGTATTGTGTCCAAGTCCTACCCCTGAATCTTTAAATGTGACCTTACATGGGCCAGGGGTTTTCACAGTTACAATTACATTAAGGATCTTGAGATGAGATCACCCTGGATTTCAGAAGGCCCTACGTCCAATGATAGATGTTCTTTGTTCCCCCTTTTATTTCTAAATGATAGATGTTTTTAATGAAAGGCACAGGGAGATTTGAGACACAGAGACACACAGAGAAGATAACAAGAAGACATAGGCTGACGCTGGACTGATGCATGGTCTACCCAGCAGCTAGTAGAGAGGGCGTGGATGGCTTTTCTCATAGAGCTTCCAGAAGGATCTGACCCTGCTGACATCCTTTTTTGAGAGTCTTTTCTCTGGGGCTGTGAGAGTATAAATTTCTGTTGCTCTAAGCCATGCCGTCTGTGGCTATTTGTTACAGCAGCCCTAGGAAATTCATTTTGTGTGCCTTGATTTGTATTAGTGGTTCCCACATTTATATCCCAGAAACACCCTAAATAAATCTATGAGGCATATCCACACTCTTCTAATTTCAGGCTAATAATTTTTATGATTTCAGAGAATTTATTTCAAATTAAGAGGATATCTGCCCATATTAACAGCATCAGGAGGTTAGATTAAGCTCTGACCTAAGGGGACACAGTGACATTAATGCTTCTGCTTCCTCCCTTTCTCCCTGGTGGGTCCCTTCCTTTATAAGTGGCTCAGATCTCACCTTAGAAATAAGAAAAACACTTCTGGCTCGGTGCCTGTGGCTCAAGTGGCTAAGACATCAGCCACATACACCTAAGGTGGCGGGTTCGAGCCCAGGCCCGCCAAACAACAATGACGGCTGCAACCAAAAAATAGCCAGGTGTTGTGGCAGGCACCTGTAGTCCAGCAGGAGACTCACTTGAGCACAGGAGTTGGAGGTTGCTGTGAGCTGTGATGCCACGACACTCTACCCAGGGGGACAGCTTGAGGCTCTGCCTCAAAAAAAAAAAAGAAAGAAAGAAAGAAAGAAAACCACTTCTTTGTGACCCTATAGTCCTCTGATTACCATTTCATGATCCTTTCAGGATTAAACATCTAAAACTGATGGCCTCCTACCCTTTGCCTTTCCCTTTCCTATCTCCTCAAAGTTTATCTATACTCTAGTTTCAAAAAGGCCACCTCAACTGCTGACGAGTCTCCTGACCAAATTCAAGTACTTTACATGTCATCCTTGTGGGGGTATCCCACTGCATAATTCAGGTACCCACACCCATTTGTGAGCCCCCACCCTTGCTTCCATGACAACCTTGAAGCTCTACCCATGGCTTGTGTACTGAATTGGGATAATCTGGATTTTTTTAAGTGACATTTCTCTAAATATTAGAATAAAGATGGATGCTTTCCTGTTTAATCTTGGAGGCTTTCCTTTTAGTTTAGGACAAAAATATAGACCTTTTCTTTTTGTATGTCAGGCTCTATGCTTCTCCCTTCTTTGTCTTCAACCTCGTTTCCTTTTATTCTCATATACCAACCCAACTTCCTTGTTTCTTTTAAAATCTTTTTTGTTTTGATTCCTTATATTCTCAAATTTTCAGAGCTCCTCCCACTGCCACCACATTCTGTCCACCGCAGTTACCTATTTGTCCCTGAAGATAGTAAGATCTCTCCCTGAAGCTGTCCCCTCCTCTCCTCAACATACACATAGCCATTGCATGTTTTTTTTAA
>CAUYQS010040007.1:0-12679 GCA_963574585.1 Otolemur crassicaudatus
GCCTGTGGTCCCAGCTACTTGGGAGGCGGAGGCAGGAGACTCACTTGAGCCCAGGAGTTGGAGGTTGCCATGAGCTGTAATGCCACGGCACTCTACCCAGGGGGACAGCTTGAGGCTCTGTCTCAAAAAAAAAAAAAAAAAATATCAAGCACTTGGTAAGTCCCATCACTCTTATTATTCTTACTGATTTACTTCAGTGTGGTCTCAGATTATGAGTCTCTAGTGCCCTAGGATTGTTTTCTGGGAAATTCTTTTGGTACAGTGACCACACAAGAGAGAACAGCTTGATGCTCTTTGGGACTCCAGTGCTATTAGCAAACACAGAGTGATCTCCAGGACAGAGACTCAGTGGGAAGTCAGGAAACCTGGGTTCCGGCCTCATTGGCTCTGCCAGTAAATTAAGCGCATCACTTAACCTCTCTGGGCATTTTTCTTCATATGCGCAATGGAGCTTAAACACCACCCACATTCCTATTTACCATGATTCCAAGAGGGCAAAGAGTTTAAAAAAAAAAATTGCACAAGTAGAAATGTTGTGGCATGGAGAGTTGAGAAAGAAGAGATGAAAAAGAAAAATGAAAGAGGAAAAGAAATAAATAAAAGAGAGAGAAAGCAAATATTCGGGATGAAGTGTGAGGCTCTTATGAAAGCAAGAATGGAATCGTCGAAGCTCCCAGTGCAGAAAGCGTCTCCCAAGCCTGAGAGTCAGTAATCAGGTTAAAAGATTTACCCCAGAGTCTCCAGTGGACAAAAGCAGAATAGCCTCGACAGACCACTGTGGCCAGTGGGATGAGGTCATGACGATGGGCACAATTCCCCTTCTTCCCAGCTGTAGATGGTCAGCCCTTCCCAAGTTTCTTGTACTAACATGGGGGAAGGGTGATACTGGAAGGGAAAGCGGGGGGATGCATTACCTGAAAAGCGGGAGAAAAACCGTAGAGATCAAATAAATTCTGGAAACGTCAGAATTTCCCTCCTTTCCTACACTTTTCACCTTTTCTTCTTCATTCCTTGCTCTCCATGTATCTGCCACCTGCGTGACGACTTGTCCTACGTCCGTATCTGTATTTGTAGCAGAAACACAGCCAACTATTTCAGAAACAAACGCTCCTGCTCTCTCAATTATTTCAGAGATGGAAATGAAGTTCCATCACCTGAGATGGCATGAGCACATAGCAGAACCAGTCATGGCTCAGATCAGAACAAGAAATAGATTAGGAAGTAAAAGGTCCACTCCCTGTAAAAACTGTGCAGTGCTCCTAGAGAGGCCCTGGCCAGGCCACATCTCCACACATGAGGCCCCATTCAGGGAGCTCTGCTTTAGTAGGGGGGTAGAGATTCCAAGATTAAAGAGTTCCAACGACTGGTCACAAGAACAGTAGGGTGTGCTGAGATCACATCACAAAAGGAAAGGCTATGAGATCTGAAAGTGTTTACTTAGATGAGATTTGATGGGACATGAGAAGCAAAGTGTCTCTTAGAATCAGAAAGAAAACTTTAAACATCATTTAGTCCAACCTTCACAATTCAGGAATCCTTAATACAACATCCCTGGTGAGGAATTACCCAGCTGCTGTGGAAACTCTTCCAGTAATGGAGACTTCATTACTTTATGAGTTCATTTCATTATCATGTGGATGAGATTAAAGTCTTCTCCCTCCTGTTAACCCCAAATTAACCTCCTCCTGGCTTCCATCTATGCTCTGGCGGACACAGATTAAGTCTAAAAGATTTTTCACTTACTCATCATTCAGATAATGTGAGACAGACAGCTGGTACTAGTGACCTTTCCAGGGTCTTCCCACAGAGTTTCCTGAGAACAGGACACATTTTCATCAGATCCCTGAAAGCACACTGCCCAGCCTCCTTCCACACTTGATTCCTGGTGATCTCTGGCCAACTTGGGCTGCCATGGGACACTGAGTGCTACCCCTGTCTCAGTCAGGGGTCTCATCCTGGCCATGCCTCCCAGCTCCGAGTTTGCTTTATAACTAGGTCTTGGCTCCCGCCCCACTTTGGGCAAACTCTGGTCTGTCTCTTGGTCTCAGCTTTGCTGTTCTGCCAAGTGCTGAGGACTTGACATGAACATGCTCCAGGATGAGACCCAAAAAGTGACAGAAAACCAAATTCATGCCACTTAATGGAAAGCAGCTGGTCTAATAATGATTGAGTTCTAATGTTCAAGGAGTGTTAAATACCTTTTCTAACATTTCATTTGAGGAAACAGAAGTCCAAAGAGGTAAAAATGATTCATTCAAGGTAACATAGGTAAGAAGATTATAAAATCTGATCTTATTTTCCAGTCCCATATTCTTCCTATGGCAATTAAAAGGAAGCAAGGCTACATCAATGCCTCTCTTCTCAGGATACATTTCCCATAGTTTGTATATACGTGCATTCATTCTGTCTTTGACTTAACAAAAATTCACTAAGCATCTACCACATGCTGTGTAAACATTCTGAGTGAGATCTGAGATAAGCTTCCCATTGGGAGCTACATCTTGGTGTGTGTGATAAGGCAGTGTGGGAGTGGATTAATTCTTGTATGCAAGCACACATTCATTTGATAAAAATAACTGAGTGCTCTTAAAACTATGCCTCGCACTGCTGCAAGTAAAAAGCAGTCACAGTCCATCACTCAGAGCATTTTCTGTCTAGTAGGGACATTTCTCAAGTGTATGTTAACATGACAAAGCCAAATGCAGGGTTCAGTGGGGACCCAAAGCCAGGAGCCTAATGGAGATTGTCAGGAGCCATGGTGGTAATAATAACTGTGGTGAGGCGAATGGAGCTGCTGGTCCCAGTGGATTGAAAAGGCCTCCAGGAAGAGTGGGCTTCGGAGCTTGAAGGTTGATAGGATTTGATCAGGCAGAACAGAGTGCCCAGACTTAGTGTGTGCAGAGACAGGGAGGCAGGAGAGAGGCTGACCGGCTGGAGCTCTGAGATGATATAGGTGACACAAAGAGAGGGCACCAGGTGACAGAAGCCATTCTGTATCACACTAAGGGGTTTGGTTTTATCCAAAAGACAATGAGGATTAAGTGAAAAAAAATTAAAGCCTAAAAGGAAGGAATTGATTTGCATGTACATCTCTCACAGCCTGGGGCAATCTCCCCCAAACTTTGAAGAACTGCAGCATCACCCTCACCATTCTTCACAGTGACTTGGGGGCCCCCAGTGAGTAATGTCAGCCTTTGAATCATGAACAGCTGTGGCATGTGGAATCCCTGAACAGAGTGGCAGTAAGTAGTGGTTAAGGTACCAGCCATGTGTATCGAGAGCAGGTGGAGGTGGAGACGTCCTCCACAAAGTAAGGACGTCCTCCACAAAGTAAGGACAGGGACCAGAAAGCAAAGAGAAGTCAAGTCCAAGCAAAGCAACAAATCAGAAACAAGCCAAATAGAAAAATTCGGGAGGTAAGGGCTTACAGGAGCTGGGTGATTCACAAAAATGAAGAGCACAGGCAGCCTAGAAAACTAGTACAGGAGCCAGCACCTGTCATAGACAGGGAGATTTTGTGCATCTCCATGGGCAGGAGCACTTGGGGTAGCCTGTACAGCAAGCAGGCCACCAGCAGTGGGAGTGTGCTGCAGGGTTGGGACACGTGCCTGGCTGGGTGGTGTGTGTGTTCACGTGCATGTGTTTGCAGAACAGCTGGAACATCTGGTGGGAGAGGGGAATGTGTGGGTGTGGAGGAAGCAGATTCCAACAAGCAGGGAAAGCTAAACCCCGTCACATGTGGTATAGAGCTGTTATTTAAAGCTAGCTAAACCCCATCACATGTGGTATAGAGCCATTTTCACTTGGAGTTTATAGTGAGATGATTGATAAAGATGATGTCAGAAGCCAAACAGTTTCCTGCCTCATTGGAGAAAAATGCTGATATAGGCAAATTTGAGCCTTTCTGGAATTGAAGGGATCTGACATTATCAGCCACTTCCCAGGAAAGACTAAGCACATTTTTTTAACAAGGTAATTTTTCTGAAAAATCAGGAGCACCTGACCACCAATATTATACTTAAAATGACACCAACTAGAGACCTTCTCCTGACGCCAAGACTAACACAGGCACCAGGATATTCATAAAATTTACAAGCCACAAATGAGCAGCAGGCCTGGAGCTGCACTTGCAGAGGTTCTTGGTTATAAAGGTTTGAGACGAAAACATTTCTCTATGTTTGCATTAATGTCAAACTCAGGCCAACAAAAATAATGTTTCTTGCCTCAATTATCATCTTCTGGGCCCTCCAAATTGGCCCTGAGCATGAGTTAATGTGAGCTAGGAAAAAAATGTTCAAAGGGAGGAACGAAGGCCAATGTTCAGCCCTGTCTCTGAATTTCTGGGCCATGGCTGTTTTAAATTAGATTCTCAGTGCTGCTTCTATGAAACTCTTGGCTTAGCTCTGCAACTGGAAAAGCTATTTTTGTGGTCTAGCCATAGACGGAGGCACATTTATGTGGAGGCACATCCATAATTCCAATTATGTTTTGTTTTCATGATGCTCTTTTTTTCTACTTAAGAACACTCATAGCTACCATCATTATTATTAATACTGATAAGACACTTGCAAAAAGCAACATGCTCTGAGCCAAATACAAACTCCATAGGGCCCAGTTAAGTGACTGCTGCACATCAGGCAGATTTGAGATCTTGTGTCATTCCTAGGGAATACCTTGAGTTCTTCCATTTCCTCTAGCCACATCTTCTCTGTTGGTTCTCTACCCCCACATACTCCTCAAACACTCAGGACCTGCATGATACCTCCTGGGAAAATCTAGTCACAGAGGTTGGCTCTGTCTCCCTCTGGGATCTTTGTGTTTAAAATGTTACTTTTCATAAGAAAAAGGAGAATTTTCAGCTCTTTTTTTTTGAGACAGAGCCTCAAGCTGTTGCCCTGGGTAGATTGCCGCCCTGGGTAGACTGCCGTGGCATTACAGCTCACAGCAACCTCCAACTCCTGGGCTCAAGCGATTCTCCTGCCTCTGCCTCCCAAGTAGCTAGAACTACAGGCACCTGCCACAATGCCCAGCTATTTTTTGGTTGCAGCCGTCATTGTTATTTGGTGGGCTCGGTCTAGATTAGAACCTACCGGCTCAAGCCAGCTCTTTTGTTCATTTGTTTGTTTGTTTTTGTTATTGTTGTTGCAGTTTTTGGCCGGGGGTCGGGTTTGAACCCGCCACCTCCAGTATATAGGGCCAGCACCTTACTCCTTGAGCCACAGGTGCCGCCCAAGTTTTCAGCTCTTTAAAGAACAGAAGCAACAACAAATTAAGCAAAGAGATATTTCTGGTTAGGAGAGGCACAGCACTCAAATAATATCATAGTTATTCCATAGAAAAGTTGAGGAATAGGTGAGGAGGGCTATTAAGGAATGGTACAGAAGTAGGACATTAAGAGGTGATATGGAACCAAAATAAAAATGGTAGTCCCAAAGCTTTATGGAAATTCATCCAAGAAAAATATAAATTGATTACCAAGAGAACATAAGATATTAGGAAGTATAACCATGGCCTCTCCTCGGCAGTCTCTCTTATTACTCTTTCTGAATCACAGTCCTGGTTTGAAAGAATCAGAGAAGGGAAGGAGAGATGATGAGAGAAAGCAAACATTTGCGAGCATTAACACATGCCAAGGACTTGGCTCACATTATTTCCATTTATCTCACTTAATCTTCAGAACAAACTATTGAGGCAAATTTTGCTACTACTGCTTTATAGACATGACAACTCAGCTTCAGAGAAGTTAAGTAATTTGCCCAAGACCACACATCTAGTGAGTGGCACAGCTTAGATTCAAACCCAGATCTGCTTAACATCCTTTTCTTTTTCATTGTCACTTAAACTGATACAAGGGGCAGAGGAAAAGGCCAAGGACAATTGCTGGTTTGGTTTACTTAAAAGAACAGAGTTTGGGCTTGGCTCCTGTAGCTCAAGTGGCTAGAGCACCAGCCACATACACCGGAGCTGGTGGGTTCAAATCCACCCCGGGCCCACCAAACAATAATGACAACTACAACCAAAATATAGCCAGGCATTGTGGTGGGCACCTATAGTCCCAGCTACTTGGGAGGCTGAAGCAAGAGAATTGCTTAAGGAGGTTGCTGTGAGCTGTGACACCACAGCACTCTACCCAGGGTGACAGCTTGAGACTCTGTCTCAAAAAAAAAAAAAAACAGAGTTTGGCCAATAGCCAAGTTGTGGAGCTAATCAAAGACTCAATTCCCTTCACAGCAGCTTCAAAATAAAAGAGGTGAAGGACCTCTACAAAAAAATTATGAAACCCTAAGAAAAGAAATAGCAGAAGATATTAACAAATGGAAGAACATACCATGCTCATGGCTAGAAAGAATCAACATTGTCAAAATGCCTCTACCTCCCAAAGCAATCAAAGGATTCAGTGCAATCCCCATTAAAATACCATCATAGTGCCTATGGCTCATAAAGGTAGTGTGCCGGCCCCATATGCCAGAGGTGGCGGGTTCAAACCCAGCCCCAGCCAAAAAAAAACCCACCATCATCATACTTTCAAGATTTGGAAAAAATAATTCTTTGCTTTGTATGGAACCAGAAAAAAATAAAATAAAATAAATATAGCCAAGGCAATTCTTAGTAATAAAAACAAAGCCAAGGGTATCACCCTACCAGACTTTAGGCTATACTGCAAGGCCATAGTGATCAAAACAGCATGGTATTGGCACAAAAATAGAGACATTGACATTTGGAACCAAATAGAAAACCATGAGATGAAACTAATATCTTACACCCACCTGATCTTTGATAAACCAAACAAGAACATACACTGGGGGAAAGAATCCCTATTCAGTAAGTAGTGCTGGAAGAACTGGATAACCACATGGAAAAGACTGAAACTGGACCTGCACCTCTCAGCACTTACAAAAATTGATTTAAGATGGATAAAAGATTTAAATCTAAGGCATGAAAGCTTATGTCTCCTTGGGTAGAGAGTAGAAAACAAAAGAAAAGATCTTCTAAGAAAAGTATGGGGAAATCACTGGAAGATATCAGTCTGGGGAAAGATTTTATGAAGAAGACTTCTGTGGCAATTGCAACAGTAACAAAAATAAACAAATAAGATTTACTTAAACTGAAAAGCTTCTGTACAGCTAAGGAAACAACCACCAAAGCAAATAGACAACCTTCAGAATAGGAAAAGATATTTTCATTTTATGAATCAGACAAAAGCTTGATAACTAGGATCTACAGAGAACTCAAATTAATCAACAACAAAAAAAGAGCCAACAATCCCATTTATCACTGGGCAAGAGATATGAATAGAACCTTCTCTAGAGAAGACAGACAAATGGCTAACAAACATGAAAAAATGCTCATCATCCCAAATTATAAGAGAAATGCAAATCAAAACAACTCTGAGATATCACTTAATCCCAGTGAGAATAGCCCATATCACAGTCTCAAAACTGCCGATGTTGGATGCAGAGAGAAGGGAACACTTTTACACTGCTGGTGGAACTGCAAACTAATACAGCCTTTTTGGAAGGAAGTATGGAAAATCCTCAAATTACACCTCCCACTTCATCCTGCAATCCCACTGGGGTAGGGGACAAAGGGAACGGGGAGTGGGGAGCAGGGAGGGTTATGGGGAATCATGGTGTATGGCACATCTTTTGGCGGTGGGACTTTATCTAACAAATGCAATCAGTGTAACCTAATTCTTTGTGCCCTCAATGAATCCCAAACAACAAAAAATAAATACCTAAAAATTAAATATCTCATATTCAACAACACAACAAAAGAAGAGAGTTTCTGGGGAAGGTACGGGGACAGTATCTCTGCATAGATTTTTTTCAACATTATAAATAGGCTCCATTGACAGTAATCAATATTTCCAGAGATGGGGTCAGCCATAAATAATCAATTGCTTAATGTAAAGCTCTCTGCCCTGCTAGAGACACAAGTAAACATGTGTGCCCCACAGAGAGATCATCTTCCTATACCAAGGAGGACAGAAATCTTCCCACTAGAGTTTTTTCTTTTCAGTGTAGATGTGAGTTAGGATGCTAGGTGGGCATGAGAAGGTTTTAATCTACTACAGAGACTCTACGGGACAGCACTTGGGAACTAGAGCAGCATGTTTGAGAAATTCAGATTCTTCTGACTGAGAACACATGCCAGATGAGAATGGGACACCATACCCAGGGTGAAGGGTCCCCGTGTGATGGTGGCGTTGACACACAGCAGTGTTCAGACCTCTTCTCTGCTGCATTCTCCTAGTAGCAGTTGATTTCACATTCAGGAGCCAACGTGTATATATATATATATATATACACTTAATTATATTCTGTTTTACATATACCAGAATAAAATAGACTTTAAAATTAGTGGTTAAAGACTTCAGTCAACAAGATGAATTGGGCTGGAATTACCTCTCCCAATCCCAGCCCTTCAAAATACTGAACAAAAAAATAACAAAAATATTATCTAAAAAATAATGCTATCTAAAACCTAGATACAATAGAAAAAGCTCCAGGTGCCAGAAATGAAAAGGAAGTCAAAGTTAGGTCAATGAATGGGAGCTGAAGCCAAGAGCCTCATAGAGAAAACCAGAACGCTTAGAGGCTGAGTGGCTGGGGGCTGGAAGGAACTTGAATGAGAACCAGGCAGTGAGAGGCACCCATCCGGGTGATGGCCACCTTATACCAGGACCTGATAGTGCTGGAGGTCATAAAGGGCTGCTTCATCAGTGAAATAGGTCTACGGAACATCATTAACCAGTCTGGAAACAAGAAAGCTTGATGTCTCCTTGGGTAGAGAGTAGAAACAAGTGAAAAAATTGTCTCATGAGGATGTACTAACAATATAGAGTATATAGGATTTCTATGAAAAACAACTCCTGATGAATATGTAAAACACAAGAGGAAAGAAATGAGCATCCTAAAAAGTCAAAGGTAGAGATAACAAATAACCTACAAGTATGTTAAAAATATTGAAAGAGATATAATAAGGATTAGAAATCATAAGGCAAAGGGATCACATAAGAAAAAGACGTATATGAAGTACCAAACGGAAATTCTCAAATTAAAAAACAGACATTAAATTTGAAAAAAACAAACCAATAAGTGAGTTGAACAGTGAAGTAAATACAGGTGAAGGAAATTAATAAATTGGAAGATAAAAATGAAAAAAGTCACCCATAATGCAGCAGAAATAAAGAGCACTCCCTTAAGACATAGAAGATATCATAGAAGATAAAAGGGGAAAGTTCGACATTTGCCGAATGGGTATTCATCCAAATGGGGAGAATATAGAATAGAAGGGACTGATGGTGGAGACAGGGCTTTTGTCTCTTATGTTCATTCCTATATTTCTAGCACCTCCTGGAAGTATTCCTGACACATAGTCAACTCTAAACAATTCTTTTAAAATAAATTTGTAGAGAAAAACAACTAAAATACCTTTATATATGAAAAGAGATGGCTCAGCGCCAGCCACATATCCAAGATTGGCAGGTTCAAACCCCGCCCGAGCCAGCTAAACAACAACGACAACTACAACAAAATACAGCCAGGCGTTTTGGTGGGCACCTGTAGTCCCAGCAACTTTGGAGGCTGAGGCAAGAGAAGCCCAAGAGTTTGAAGTTGCTGTGAGCTGTAACGCCACAGCACTCTATCAAGGGTGACCAAATGAGACTTAAAAAAAAAAAAACCAACAATGATAGACCCAAGATATTTCTCATAATGAATGATTAAGACTGAATAGCTAACTAGCAAGGGAATACTATCTTACAAAGTGCTGAGGGAAAATAGCTACTTAGAAATCTGTAACTTGCTAAATTATCCTTCAAGATCAAAAGGAAATAAAGACATTTTTAAAAACAAAACAAAACATATCCAGACTGAGAGTATTACAACTCCAGACCTTTACTGGAAAAATTATCAGTATGAAGAAAATGAACACACAGGCTAGAAGCAAGGGTGAGACAAGAATTGGAAAAATTAAATAAATGTTGGCTGTAATAACAATAAGGCAGAAATAACGGTAATGCCTAGTTGGTGGGAGGAGGTTGGAGGACTGTACACATGTTCAACTAAACCACTGAGACCACAATCACCAGGGAAATGGGAGGAAGGGCAGATTAGATTTAAAGCCATATAAGGCCACTGCATTGTTTGGAGGAAAATGACTAAAAAATGATTAGACTTTGTTAAATGAAATGTACGTGCTAAAAATTTGGAGATAAAAAAATACAAACAGTTGAAAGGAAAAGGTAGGAATATACAAAAACTGTTCAAAGAAAAATAGGAAAGGAAGAAAAAAACAACAAAAAAATGATAACTAGGAAATAAAAACAAGCATGGTAGAAATAGGTCACATATACACTAGAATCTGCATAGTTGACCACCTCCCTGAATTGACCACCTCCTTAAGTTGACCTAGTTTTCATAGACCCGACATGCACCGCATATATGTATTAATGGAATAGGGCTAGTCACATGTTGACCAGATTATTATAGTCCCTTGGGTGGTCAGTTTACAGAAGTTCTACTATGTATAATTAAAAAGAATCTAAATGATAAAACAACAAATTTTCAGGTGATAAAACATCAATCTATAGATAAATGATGTTTTTAAGATATATACTTAAAGGAAAACTATACAATAAATCCTCATTTAACATCATCCAGAGGTTCTTGGAAACTATTTAAGTAAAATGATGTATAAACAAAACTAATTTTTTTCTCATCAACATTGCAACAAAATGGTGTTGAATGAAACAACATTATTCAAGAATAGCCTGTATGTCTTTTCACGTAAGGTCACAATTTCCAAGAACCTATGGAGTATGTTAAGTGAGCAATTACCATACAAGAGTCATATTAACCTCAGAGAAATTAATATAAAAAGATACAAGGACATACAAGGAAAATACCAGCTAAAATGAACCAGGAATATCAATATTAATATCAGGTAAAATAGAATTTAGACCTAAATCATTAATAGAAATAAAACAGAATAGTATATTCACCTAATGGAAAAAGAATTCCCTGGGAAGAAATACTCATGAACATGCTTAAATATTGATGGGTTACATGGAGAAATTGACAAATCCACAGATTTTAACATTTCTACCCTGAAGGGAAGGGAATGTCAAATTGAAGAAAACTCCAAAAGTCGGCAAAGAATTCGGAAGAACATGAGAAATTTGAAAAATATAGTCAATTTTCACTGACACAGAATTCTGCATCCATCAACTACAGAATACATTTTTCTTCTAAAACACAAAATGTGTGAAAAATAACATTTATGTCATTGGACATAAGGGAAGTCTTAACAAAGAACTGCTATTATATGCCATGTCCTTTCACATGGCAACTAAATTAGAAATCAACAATAATTCAAAGTTTTGTGGTTTTTTGTCACCCTTGGTAGAGTGCTGTGGCATCACCATGGCTCATAACAACTTCAGTCTCTGAGGCTCAAGAAATCCTCTTGACTCAGCCTCACAAGTGGCTGGGACTACAGGTACCCAATATGGCTAGTTTTTTCTATTTTTAGGAGAGAGGGGTTCAGCTCTTGCTCAGGCTGGTCCTTGAACTGGTCTTGAGCTCAAGCCTTGGCCTCCCAGAGTGCTAGGATTACAGGTGTGTGAGCCACTGTGCCCACCCAAATTTATAGTTTTAAATGAATTTACTGAAAAACAAAAAATAAATGAGCGAGGTATCAACTCAAGTAGCTAGAATAGAAAGAAGAAATAATACAGGGAAGAGTAAACATAATGAAAGACAAAAATATGAATAAAGAAAAGCTGTTTATTTGAAAAGACTAAGTAGACCTATATATTAATTTAAAAAACAGAGCTGGCACACATAAACAATATTAAGAATAAAAAAGGGAATATAAAATACAGTCAATATTTATGAAGCATAATAAAAATTATGAATAACTATGTTAATAAATGAGAATTCATAAATGGATCATCTAAACCAGATTACCAAAGTTGAATCAAGAAGAAATAGAAAACCCAAATTCATCAATAATCACTTATGAAATTGAATCATCAAAAACTTGACATATTCATTTTCAAAGTGGTTCAGGGGCTCAGTGCCCAGAGCCCAGTGGTTAGGGCACCGGTAACATGCCCTGGGGCGGGCAGGTTCAAATCCAGCCTGGGCCTGCTAAACAACAATGATGATGACAACAACAACAACAAAATAGCCGGGCATTGTGGCAGGTGCCTGTAGTCCCAGCTATTTGGGAGACTGAGGCAAGAGAATCGCTTAAGCCCAAGAGTTTGAGGTTGCTGTGAGCTGTGACTCCAAGGTACTCTACCAAGGGTGATATAGTGAAACTCTGTCTCAAAAAAAAAAAAAAAGTGGTTCAGATGATTTCGCAATGAGTTTTACCAAGCATTAAGGAAGAGATAGTCTTTTTTTTTTTTTATAAAATGTTCAAGAAAAATATAGAAGAAAGAGGAAAAGCTACCAACTTATTTAATAGGGCTACTGTAAGCTTGACACAAAATAATAGAAGAACAGCATTTTAGAAAGAAAATTATGGGCCAATTTCACCTATTAACATTTGTAAAAATCCTAAATAAAATACTAGTAAATGATACCCTACAGTATAAAGGAATATACATATACCTATATTATGTATATATATGCATATGTTTCAACATAATTAAATATGTTCATCTTTA
>CAUYQS010040008.1:0-12232 GCA_963574585.1 Otolemur crassicaudatus
GTTTTGACATAATGACTAAGAAAGTTACATGAAGGCTATGTTAACCAGTTTGATGGAAGTGTCTTGGATTGTGTATGAAAACACCACACTGTACCCCCAAAGTGCATCAATGTACACAGTTACCATTCAATAAAAAAAAAAATGAGAAAAATGTTAAAAAATAATAATAATAATAATAATAATTGTTTGAGGTCTTACATATGTTAACTAGCCACATTTAAGCATTCTGCAATCTATATATACTTCAAAATATCATGTTGTACATGATACATACATGCCATATTAAACGTTAAGTAAAAAAAGAAATAAAATGCTTTGGGGTTAAAAAAAATCAATGCCTTATCTGGGCAAAGCTAAATGCTAATTTTTCTTATTGGGTCTGATTCTGGATATCCAGATGCATGAATGATTCATGAATATCATTCTGCCTTATGGTGGACAATTAGGTGAATTGTATTTATGAAAGAAAGCTTGGGCTCAGTCAATCAAACTTGCCATTACACTTCAATGCCATTACACTTCAATGCCATTTTTGATAGTTCAACTAATTTTTCTAAAACTGGCAGGAAAAAGATAGAGTTGGAATGTGTTGGACATGATGAATACATACCATCTCACCTGTCGTTTGTATGTGTGTGAATGTTTGAAGCACTTTCATTACATGTGAACAGATTTTTTTTTAATCTCTCCTATCAAAAGATGTTGAATTAGGAGTGGCGCCTGCGGCTCTAATAGCAGGGTGCCAGCCACATATACTGGGGTGGTGGGTTCAAACCCAGCCCCAGACAAAACTGCAAAGATATATATATATATTGAATTAGGAAATGCAAAATTGATGTCACATTTTTAAGCTTTCATTGACTAAGAACACTTGGACGAAAGTGCACAAATCATAAGTGTGCTGCTGGGAGAACTATAAGACAAACCCCACCGTTATCATAAAATAGCATGTCACTGCCATCCAGACTTTGAGAACTTGACCCTTTGTTGAGTAAATCATTAGTTCACAAATTTTTATTGCTGTTAGTATTCCATTTTATGAATATCCTACAAATGATTTATCTATTATGTTGTTGTTTGTTAGGTATTTGGGTTGTTTTCCAGTTTTAAACCTTTCTAAATTTTTCTTCAGTAAACATCCTTATTTATTTCTTTTGGTATATGTGAGTGTGTGTTTCTCTTAGGAATATACCTGGGAGTCAAATTTCTTCACTGAACTGTCCAACCACAATTGCACCAGACAGAGGTGAAGAGTCCATTAAGACTTCACTCAAGACTCTTGCAATAGGAAAGTGATGTTGAACCAACTCTTCTGAAACAAAAGCAGGAGAAATTTTAAGCACCAGGGTGAGCTAGTCTTTCTACCCTCATATTTATTTGAAATTTAAAAAAAGAAAAGAAAGTAAACAAACCAAACAAAAACGGGGGGGGGGGTGCTGGAGGAGATTGGGGGAAGATTAATCAGTGTGATGAGGCTATCTGTGTTTGCTGAATGACACATGTTGCAATTAGACTCCTAAACTCTCAGAAAGACAGGGAGATGGGCCACATCTACATGTGCAAACAATGACTCCCAAGTCCTTGAGAAAGCTATTTCTGGGTTATAAAACTGAAAAGAGAATGGAAAAGATTTATATCTTGCTTGGATGTTCTTTTTCACTGTGTTTGCTCTTATTTTTTAATTATAGAAGTTATTCAGATATGCTAGATAAACTTCAGCTATGTGCATTGTAAACACATGTTCCTACTCTGAGATTTAGATGTTCATGGCCTTCATGGTGACTTTAGATGTACCAGCGCTGTCTTCAATGTAGTTCAGTGTATTAATGTTTTCCTTCAAGCTTAGTGAGTTTTTGTTGTGGCTTTTATAAAATATTTTTCTGCCAGAAACTACTGCCGCAAATTATAAAGATATTCCCTGCATTATACTTTATGTGGTTTATGCCCTTTCACATCTTGATCTTCAGTCCCCAGGAATCAATGTTAGTGTGTCATAAGACAGAATAACATTTTACTGATGTCCATGCAGATATCTAATGGATACAACATTGTTTTAAATACCTACCTGCTCCCACTACTTTTTTCCAGAATTAAAGTGCTCACATAGAGGATCTATTTATTATTTGACTATAAGGCTATTAGATGCATTAGATAATACATTTGTACTTTCTCTTTATTCTATTAGACTAATTCAGCATTCCAGATCCCAGCTCAATTCCTGTATGTTTGTTAAGTATACATCCAACTTGTTTTATTCTTCAAGATTAACGTGGATATTTGGTTTTCTGCATTTCCACATAAATTTTATAATCATGGAGTTTCCCTAGAAAGATTTAGGTCTAGACTTACCTCAACTTTGCTTCTTTTATCCTGGACACCTTTCCCTCCCACAATGAGCATGGTATGTGTCTGTCTAGCCTGACTCATCACCATCCCTACCCAGACTGCACATAGTCCTTTTTCCTTATACCCCTCCTGCCTTTCCCTGCTCACTTACTGAAATACCAGAAGTCAAAATTTCATGCATAATGCAAGGTGTGTCCTAATGATAATCTCATCCAGAAAGCCTTCCCTGATGCTATGCAATCAAAACAATCACTTTTTTTGAACTTCAACTTTTTCCTTTCTTTTGTCTCAAAGAAATACCACCACATAATATCATTCTTTTTGCTTTATTTACTTTTCCAGACAACACTTTATTAAGTTTTCTTTGAGATTTTTTGAGACAGAGTCTCCCTATGTCACCCTCGGTAAAGTGCCATGGTGTCACAGCTGAAAGCAACCTCAAACTCTTGGACTTAAGCAATTCTCTTGCCTCAGTCTTCCAAGTAGCTGAGACTACAGGCACCCGCCACAACACCTGGCTACTTTTTTCTTGCAGTTGTCATTGTTGTTTACCAGGCCTAGGTCAGGTTTGAACCTGCCTCCCTCAGTGTATGTGGCTGGCAGCTTAACCACTGAGCATGGGCGCTGAGCCACAACACTTTAATAGGGGGAAAAAATGCATCATAACTGATTCACTAGGCATTTTTAAAGGTCCTGCTGTGTAGAAGCTCCTATATTCCGAGTTGTTGAGTAAATGAAGATGGTGATTACATAGGAATTACTTTGTGGTCAAAGCAATTCATTGGAAACATATCTGTATTTTAAAATTAAAATAAACTGAAATAAGCAAAAAGTGTTTATCACAACCAATTTCCAAAGACTGTCTTTATAAAATTCACTGACTCAGAGGAAGTGATCACTTTACACAGAACTCTTTGTGATTGCATAGTTTTGCAAAATCAGATTAGAATACAATATTCAATAGTGACTTTCTATATCATTTTCTAATTTTTACTGGAAGAAGAGATTATATGAGAATTCAGAGAATTTATAAAGGAAAAAAATAGAATGATAAGTCCTATTCATACTGAATGGCCTTCTACAGTTACAAGGAAAGATGCTGGATTTGGAGGACTCAGTCTGACATTAAATGTCACCTCTTTAATTTTTTTTATGTGCTTAGAGTTTACTTGGTACACCTATTAAGTTCTACAGTAATTAGTTGACCAGATCAGTTCACAGAGTGCCCACTTGCACTCCATGTCTAGAGTGATTTATTCAGTAGGGCACTTGCTGGTCTGAGGATAAAGGACTACATGAGAAGGAGTGTGGAAGACTTAAGGAGCTGAGACAGGAAGAACAAGAATCTCAGTCCTACCACTGCAAAGAGAAAAAGTTTGTCAACTATCCAAATGAGCTTTGAAACAGATCTGACCCTAGAGTACCCAAAAAGAAATCTAGACCTCCCAGCATGTTAGGTCTCCTGAGGCTCTGAGCAGAAGATCCCCACAAAGAAGTACGTACACTCCTAATCCTCAGAATCCATGAGGCAGTAAATTTAAGTTGTTTCAAGCTGCCAGGTTCATAACAATCTGTTATGCAGCAATGCAGCAGTGGCTATACTCAGTATATTAGTCTTAAAATGAAAATATTAATATTTTATTTGTGGCTTTACTATAGACATCAGAGCCCACTCTGTAAAGGGCACAGCACATATGCTGATGCATTGTGAAGAGTCAATCAATGATAATTATTAACACAAGTATTCAACAAATAGAATGGAGTAACTAATTACCAAATAAAATAATTTAAGAATGATTCTGACATCCCAAATAATATTTACCTAGAAATAAATTATACTTCACTCCTTGTCTTCTGAGGTATGCCAAATAATAATTTCTAAGTTTAGAATGTATTGAATAAATTAGGCCACATGTCAGAGTTCTTCAGCTGTAGGCAACAGAAATAGGAAACTATTTACAAGTATATTGGGCAGCTCACAATATCCATGGGAAGGCAAAAGAAACAGATTAAAAACAGGGTAAAAACCAGGACATCACTGGGTATTCCTGAGGCAGAAATTGTCTAAGTAGTCTGGAGAACTCAGCTAAAATGAATGAACTCCAACCATTTTTCTGCTGTGCTGCTCTACCAGGGAAAGATAGTTTAAGCTTAGTTAAGCTTAACATGGCCAATGTCATGTTATGGAAAGGCAAGGACATCAGTCACAGACCTGCCAACACTGCATTCTGTAGGTTAGAGGTCATTCTCCAAAACTAAGTCAAGGTTTTATTATAAACATGAATAGAGTAAATAAATGTCTGTAAGCAAGAAACAAGTCTAAATACAGAAAAAAGAATCCAAAATAGGATGCATTACCAAGAAATCAAACAGAAATGATAATACTAGGAATTCCACATAGTGATCAACGGAAAAAAAATCATAAAAAAGTAAATTCACTCTTTAAAAATTACCATTTTTGGTTATCCATTGCATGCTAAACTCCATGTGAAGTCATAAATGTACTTAAAGTGTTGGGTGGTACCTATGGCTCAGCAGGTATGGTGCCAGCCCCATATACTAAGGGTAGCAGGTGCAAACCCAGCCCTGGCCAAACTGCAACAAAAAAAAATAGCCAGGCATAATGGTGGGCACCTGGAGTCCCAGCCGAGGCAAGAGAATCACCTAAGCCCAGGAGTTGGAGGTTGCTATAAACTGTGACACTACAGCACTCTATTGAGGGTGACAAAGTGAGACTGTGTCTAAAAAAAAAATTAATAATAAATATACTTAAAGTGTAAATGTATAAGTGTGTGTATATATATATACATATATATATAGAGAGAGAGAGAGAGGGAAAGATATTCAATCTGATGCATTTTTCTCATTGTGTGGTTAAATTATTCATCCAAGGAAACTTTGCCAAGGCTAATATCTATCAAACTTTAATGTCCATGAAATAAAGAATTTAGTATTGACCATCTATTTATTTTTCAATCAACAAATACATACATATGGATCCTTATCACATGCTAGATGGCAGAGCCTAGGGACAAACAGTCAACATACAGCATCAGATGGCAGGGCCTAGGGACAAAGTAGTAAATATACAGCACCACTGCTCTCATGAACCAGAACTTCTGCTGGTGAGACACAAACAATATGCAAAAAAGGAAATAGATAATATTTGGGTAGTTTCAAGCACCTCAAAAACAATAAAGAAAAACATCTAAATCTTTGAGATGTAACTGAAATACAGAGTTGTTTTAAGCAAAGAGATCCAGGGGCCTCCTTGATGATAGGACACTTAAGCAAAGCCTTTGATGAGACAAGAGTGACGTAGAAGACTGCTCTAAACTAGATGAAATGGGAAGTGTAAAGGCCAGGAAAGACCTTGTTCCATGAGTGCCACGTACCTCATTGCTATCACTGCACTCACCTTTGAAGTACTCCCCTTAGAAAGCTAGGCACTGATGCCTAGTCCACCTCTCAAGGTAATCTTTCTAGGATCAGTTCATAAACTTAATTGTCATATCTCACACATATAATGACAGCTCTGATGGCCATTCTAGCAAAACAGTTCCAAAATTTCTTTGAAAGATAGACTAGGTGCTGGCATCAGTGCAAAGCTTTCCAAAGGGAGTACTTTAAAGGTGGCCATAGGGACATTCAGCAATAAAGTATATAGCACTTTCTCTAGGATGAGTTCATGAACTTACTTGTCATATCTCATATAATGACATCTCTAATGGCCATTCTAGCAAAAGAGTTCAAAAATTGCTTTAGAGGGTGGACTATGTACTGGCATCAGTGCATAGCCTCCCAAAGGAAATAATTCGGAGGTGACTATAGTGATATTTAACAATGATGTATGTAGCACTTTTTCTAGGATGAGTTCACAAACTTAATTGTTAAGGCTATAGAGACAAACCACCTATTTTTTGTTTGTTTTCATGGACCATAGGGACTTAGAGTGACTTAGAAATAGATCACAGTCAATCTAGCAGAAATGTATGCCTCAGAAGATCTTATTAACTTAGGCAGAGTTAATAAACAGTCACGTGGGTGAAAAACTTTCCTTGTTGGGGGCAGAAGCAAGATGATGAACTGGAGCCAGATTTCCACAGAGGCTCCCATCCAGAAGGAGAGTTAAAGGACAGAAGTTTAGCGAGTAAGCCAATGGTTTGGAGCTGAGCCAAGACAGAAGGTTGAAGAACGCAAATCAACCCTGCTGAGGTGAGCTGCAACCCCAAGGATACAAACAAAAGGTACAAAATCCATCGCCAAGTGGATAGGAGTCCCCTCCCACATGAGAAGGGCTGGCAGTATACTCCATACAAACAAGTGAGCAGAGTTTAAACATCCTCCCATTCTACCCCATGGGAGAGACTCTCTAAAAACTGGACCTCCCACCCCTACAAGGGTGCCATGGCACTCTCCCACCAAGCATAAAAATGTATAAATCTGTATATATTTTCTACCTGCAATTCTGGACTGCCAGCACTCTTCTACACTCTCACCTCCAGATCTGAAAGCCTGTCCCCCCATAGATTCCAGATTCTTGGGCATTTTCTCAAGAGGTGTGGACTGGGCAAGGGTTGTTGCTGGTTTGAGCTGATTCCGTGGCACAGGAGTAAGGAGAGGACAGTCAACTGAGAGGGAACCATACAGGAGCTATGGTGCTCTGAGGTGCAGCAGCCGCAGTGACGGGAACAATAGGGCTCACACCCTGGGGCTATTCTGGACAGACACACCCTATCTCTCTGGGCAACAAGAGGAAGCCAGGCATCTTCTCCAGTGGCAGCCACTGGTGGAACAGATCTGGGGCAGAAGTGCAGGCCAAGTGAGAAAAGGGTAGGCCTGAGGCAGTAGTGGCCTGGGCTGGGCATGGGGACTAGAATATGGTTGCAGAGCCAGCAGACTCCCAGGGCAGAGCAGACCCAGAGGATTGCTTTACTGAGCCTAAGGCGCACCTGGCCCTCAGGGGATCATAGCTGAGACAAAGGGGGGCAGGCAGAGGCTGGAATTAACAACTGAGTATGAGCTCTAACCGTGCCCACCCCAACATAAACTGCAGCTAAGACCGTGTCTGATCTGCAGGGGCATATAGCCAGGACAGAAACAAATTCTGCGAAGTTCTTATGTCCTATTCTCCCAGCAAAATCCTTTCGGGGAGGGGCTAGAACTGAGTGAACTCCCTGAGCCTCCATTAAGCACCCGAGGTTGTCAGGCCTCACCTCCCCCTGCCAGATACTGGCAGAGAGCAGTGGCCTGGCTCAGGAGACATAGATCTCCCTGTGACTCAGGCAGGTGTAAACCCCTGGAGCTTCTGCTCATTGGAGAGAATAAGGTCACAGCCCTGTGAGGTTTCCAGTGACTGGGTGTGACACAGGTGCAAGGTGGGGAAGGAGGCTTCAACCTTCCCAGCCTAATTTATTTGCTAGGTGGGTCCTTCTGACCTCATGGAGCACTGCAGCAAGTCACTTGAGCTGCCAAAAGACCCCTGCTATCTAGTTGCTGAAGACCTTTTGAACTCTCCCACCTGAGACCAGTGCTGACTGAGACAATTGATTTGGACCTCTTAAACTGGGCCAATCACCTGAGTACTATCTAAAGTGGTACCCTGGGTGTGTAGTTGTGGGAAGGTTTGATTTTCCTGTTCCAATTGTTGCCTGTGGGGGGAAGGGTGACTTAATTGCTGGTATTTCTTTAGCTGATACTTCAACCGAGAGTAACTGATTCACTAGGATAGGACAGAGGCCAGCTGAAAAGAAGACTGAGCAGCTTAGCCCCACCACACCAAGCAGGCCCCCAGTTTCTCAGGCCATAGCACTGTATGGGTTGTTGGCAAAGCTCAAGGGGAAATGGTACAGACACCAGTCCCAGTTTTTGGACAAAGGGATAGTTAAGCACTACTCTGGAGGCCCCCAACCTAACTTCTCCTTACCTGCTCAACTAGCCAAATGGTGTAAAATAAGCATAGGGAAGAATCAGTGGAAAAACTCCAGTAACATGAATAACCAGAGTAGATCAACCCCCCCAGTGAAGGATATAGCAGACGCAACTAAAGTTCCCATTCATGAACAGGTGGCTGAGATGTAAGAAATGAATTTCAGAATTTGGATTGCAAATAAGATTAATAGAATAAAGGCAAAGTTGGAATTAGAAATTCAAGGAGCATTTCAAAAGTTCTCTTAAGAATTCAATGAATTCAAACACAAAATCACCAAAGATTTTGACACATTGAGACAAGAATTTGCAGCCCTCAAAGATCTAAGAAATACAGTAGAACACTCAATAACAGAATGGAACAAGCAGAAGAAAGGTTTCTGACATTGAAGATAAAGCTTTTAAATGATCCCAAACTCTCAAAGAGGAAGGGAAATGGAGAGCAAAAATGGATCATTCTCTCAGAGAGCTCTGAGATATTTGAAGAAAACTAATATTCGCCTTATACAAATCCCTAAAGGCAACAAATTTGCTCTGCAAAGGACAGAGGCTCTTCTTCATGAGATTATGAAAAAGAACTTTCAAGACATGCCAAGACATTCTGAAATTCAGATAACAGACTGGTTCAGAACCCCAGTATGACTCAACCCAAACAGACATCCCCCAGGCACATCATAATTAACTTCCCTAAAGTTAATATGAAGGATAAAATTCTGAAAGCAGCCAGAGGTAAGAAAACCACAACCTACGAGGTGAAGAATATTAGAATGACTGCAGATCTCTCCACTGAAACTTTTCAAGCTAGAAGAGGGTGGTCATTGACTTTTAATCTCCTAAAACAAAAGAATTTTCAGCCCAGGATCCTGTATCCAGCTAAACGAGTTTCACTTATGATGGAGAAATTCAATACTTTAATGACATTCACATGTTAAAGAAATTTGCCATAACTAAACAAGCTTTCCTGGATATTCTCATACATATCCTCCATAATGACCAGTGCAATCCTCTACCACAAAAGCAAACTCACTCAGAAACTTTTGATCAAATCCCAACTTCCACAGTGGCAAAAAGATTAAAGATGTCCACTGGACTTTCAAAAAACTCAATACCCAAAATTTTACCAAGCTTATCAATATTTCCAATCAATGTGCTTAAATTGTCCACTAAAGAGGCACAGGTTGGCTGACTGGATAAAAAAAAAAACTCAGGCCAGATATCTGCTGTGTACAAGAATGTCATCTTACCTTAAAAGATAAATACAGACTCAGTGTGAAGGGATGGTCATCTATATTCTAGGCAAATGGAAAGCAGAAAAAAGCAGGTGTTGCAAATTTATTTGCAGATACAGTAGGCTTTAAACCAACAAAAATGAGTAAGGATAAAAATGGTCATTTCATATTTATTAAGGGTAATACTCAATATGGTGAGATTTCAATTAACATTTATGCACCCAACCAGAATGCACCTCAATTTATAAGAGACACTCTGACAGGCATGAACAACTTGATTTCCTCCAGCTCAAAAGTAGTTGGAGATTTTAACACTCCTTTGGTAGTGTTGGATAGATCCTCCAATAAGAAGCTAAGCAAAGAAATTTTAAATTTAAACTTAAACATTCAACATTTGGATTTGACAGATATCTACAGAATATTTCATCCTAACAAAACTGAATACACATTCTTCTCATCTGCCCATGGAACATACTCCAAAATTGATCACATCTTAGGTCACAATTCTAACCTCAGCAATTTTTAAAAAATAGAAAATTATTCCTTACATTTTCTCAGACCATAATGGAATAAAAGTTGAACTCAATAACAACAGGAATCTGCAGACCCATACAAAAACATGGAAGCCAAAAACTTTATGCTGAATGATAGGTGGGTCAGAGACAAGATTAAGAAGGAAATTACCAAATTTTGGGAACAAAATGAAGATATGAGTTATCAGAACCTCTGGGATACCACAAAGGCAGTCCTAAGAGGGAAATTTATAGCATTATAAGCCTTCCTCAAGAGAACGGAAAGAGAGGAAGTTAACAACATAATAGGACATCTCAAGCAACTGGAAAAGGAAGAACATTCCAATCCCAAACCCAGCAGAAGAAAAGAAATAAACAAAATTAGAGCAGAATTAAAGGAAATTGAAAACAAAAGGATTATACAACAGATAAATAAATCAAAATGTTAGATTTTTGAAAAGATCAATAAAATAGGTAAACTTTTGGCTAACCTAACCAGGAAAAAAAGAGTAAAATCTCTAATTTCATCAATCAGAAATGGTAAAGATGAAATAACAACAGACTTCTCAGAAATTCAAAAACTCCTTAATGAATATTATAAGAAATTCTATTCTCAGAAATATGAAAATCTGAAAGAAGTTGGCCAACACTTGGAAGCATACCACCTTCCAAGAATTAGCCAGAAGGAAGTGGAAATGTTGAACAGGCCTATATCAAGTTCTGAAATAGCATCAGCTAGACAAAAATCTCCCTAAAATGAAAAGCCTGGGACCAGATGTCTTCATGTCAGAATTCTACCAAACCTTTAAAGAGGAACTAGTACCTATATTACTTAACCTTTTCCAAAATTTAGAAAAAGAAGGAATACTACCCAACACATTCTATGAAGCAAACATCACCTTGATACCCAAACCAGGAAAAGACCCGACAAGAAAAGAAAATTAGAGACCAATATCACTAATGAATTATGATGCAAAAGCATTCAACAAGATCCTAACAAATAGAATCCAGCAACACATCAAACAAATTATACACCACGACCAAGTGGGTTTTATCCCAGGGTCTGAAGGCTGGTTTAATATTTGTAAATCTGTAAATAGAATTCATCACATAAACAAATTAAAAACAAAGACCATATGATTCTCTCCATTGATGCAGAAAAAGGTTTTGATAATATCCAGCATCCATTCATTATCAGAACACTTAAGAAAATTGGTATAGAAGGGACATTTCTTAAACTGATAGATGCCATCTACAGCAAACTCACAGCCAATGTCCTATTGAATGAAGTTAAATGGAAATCAATTCCACTCAGATCAGGAGCAAGACAAGGTTGCCAATTGTCCCCACTGCTTTTTAACATTGTAAGGGAAGTCTTAGCCATCACAATTAGGCAAGAAAAGGTAATCAGGGGTATCAATATAGGGTCAGAAGAGATCAAACTTTCACTCTTCACAGATGATATTATTGTATATCTAGAAAACACAAGGGATTCTACTACAAAACTCTTATAAGTGATCAAGGAATATAGCAGCATCTCAGGTTACAAAATCAACCCTCATAAATTCGTAGCCTTTATATATACCAACAATACTCAAGCTGAAAAAATAGTCAAGGACTCTATTCCATTCACAGTAGTGCCAAAGAAGATGAAATATTTGGGAGTGTATCTAACAAAGGACATGAAAGATATCTATAAAGAAAGCTATGAAACTCTAAGAAAAGAAATAGCTGAAGATTTTAACAAATGGAAAAACATACTTGCTCATGGCTGGGAAGAATCAACATTGTTAAAATGTCCATATTACCCAAAGCAATATACAATTTTAATGCAATCCCTATTAAAGCTCCACTGTCATACTTTAAAGATCTTGAGAAAATAATACTTTGTTTTATATGGAATCAGAAAAAACCTCGAATAGCCAAGACGTTACTCAGACATAAAAACAAAGCAGGCGGAATTATGCTTCCAGACCTCAAACTCTACTATAAATTGATAACTATCAAAACAGCATGGTACTGGCACAAAAACAGAGAGGTTGGTGTATGGAATAGAATAGAGAATCAAGAGATGAACCCAGCTACTGACCATTATTTGATCTTTGACAAGCCAATCACAAACATTCAGTGGGGAAAAGATTCCCTATTTAACAAATAGTGCTGGGTCAACTGGCTGGTGACCTGTACAAGACTGAAACTAGACCCACACCTTTCACC
>CAUYQS010040009.1:0-42208 GCA_963574585.1 Otolemur crassicaudatus
AATTCCTGGGCTCAAGCAATCCTCCTGCCTCAGCCTCCCAAGTAGCTGGGACTACAGATACCTGCCACTGCATCCAGGTAATTTTTCTATTTTTATTAGAGACTGGGTCTTGCTCTTGCTCAAGCTGGTCTGGAGCTCCTAAGCTTAAGTCATCCTCTCACGTCGGTCTCCTAGATTGTTAGGATTATGAAGTTTAGATCTTATTTGAATTACACGGGAAGTCATTGGAGGTTTTTGTTTTTCGTTTTGAGTCTGGACTGAACACAGTCCACCATTACCACAAATTATGCAGTCGAGTTTCCCACAATTCGGGAAATCACAGGGGTCTGGAGTGCAATAAATGAGCCTTACCCTGGAAAAACCACCTTCGTGATCATAGTATTTCCCCTGGAAGGTTTTTTTTTCTTTTCTTCAGAGACAGAGTCTCACTTTGTCACCCTTGGTAGAGTGCTGTGGCATCACAGCTCACAGCAACCTCCAGCTCTTGGGCTTAGGTGATTCTCTTGCCTCAGCCTCCCAAGTAGCTGGGACTACAGGTGCCCCCCACAATGTGCCCGGCTATTTTTTTTTTTAAGAGACAGAGTCTCTCTGTGTCACCCTTGGTAGAGTGCCATGGCGTCACAGCTCACAGCAACCTCCAGCTCTTGGGCTTAGGTGATTCTCTTGCCTCAGCCTCCCAAGTACCTGGGACTACAGGCACCCGAGGCAATGCCTGGCTATTTTCTTGTTGCAGTTTGGCTAGGGCCGGACTTGAACCCACCACCCTTGGTATACGGGGCTGGTGCCCTGCTCACTGAACCACAGGTGCTGCCCAAACCCACGCTGTTTTTTTGTTGTTGTTGCAGTTTGGCTGGGGCCAGGTTTGAACCCGCCACCCTGGTATATGGGGCCAGCGCCCTACTCACTAAGCCACAGGTGCCATCCTCATTGGAGGTTTTTAAGCATTGGCAACCATATAGTCTGGTTTGCCACAATTAAAAGTTCCATAGGCTGTATTAGTTTGCCAGGGCTGCTATAACAAAATGCCCCAGACTGGATAGATTAAACAATAGAAATTGATTTTGTCATGGTTCTGGACATCTTGGAAGCAGGAAGTCCAAGATCAAGGTGTTGATTGGATTGGTTTCCTCTGAAGACCATAAGGAAACAATCTATTCCAAGCCTCTGTCCTTGGCTTGCAGACGGCCACCCTCTTGCTGCCTCTTCATATGTTTGTCCCTCTGTGTATGTATCCCTGGTGTCTCTTCCCGTTGTCACAATGACACCAATCATATTGGATTAAAGTCCCACCTCAATGGCCTCATTTTAACTTAATCATTTTTTCTTTTACTTAAAACCATTTTATTTTATTTATTTATTTTTTGAGACAGAGTCTCATTTTGCTGCCCTCAATAGCTTGCCATGGCCTCATAGCTCAGAGCAACCTCAAAGTCTTTTTTTTTTTTTTTGAGACAGAGCCTCAAGCTGTCCCCCTGGGTAGAGTGCTATGGCATCACAGCTCACAGCAACCTTCAATTCCTGGGCTCAAGCGAGTCTCCTGCCTCCACTTCCCAAGTAGCTGGGACCACAGGTGCCCGCCACAACGCCCGGCTATTTTTTGGTTGCAGCCATCATTGTTGTTTGGCGAGTCCAGGCTGGATTCGAACCCGCCACCTTAGGTGTATGTGGCTGGTGCCTTAGCCGCTTGAGCCACAGGTGCCGAGCCAGCAACCTCAAAGTCTTGTGCTTAAGTGATTCTCTTGCCTCAGCTGGGACTACAGGCACCCACCACGACGCCCAGCTAATTGTTAGAGATGAGGACTCACTCTGGCTTAGGCTGGTCTTGAACCTGGGAGCTCAGTCAATCTACCTGCCTCGGCCTCCCAGAGTGCCAGGATTATAGGTGTGAACCACCACACACAGCCTTTTTTTTTACTTTTTGAGCTTTCCTTCGTCACCATGGCTAGAGAGCAATAGCATCATCATAGCTCACTGCAGCCTCAAACTCCTGGCCTCCAGCCATCTTCAGCCCTCAGAGCAGCAGGGACTATAGGTGTGCACCACTACACCTGGCTAATTTTTCTATTTTCTGTAGAGACAGTGTCTTACTCTTGCTCAGGCTGATCTCTTGAGCTCAAGCAATTGTCCTGCCTTGGCCTCCCAGAGTGCCAGGATTATAGGTGTGAGCTACCCACACCTGGCCTTCATTGCTTCTTTAAAGACCTTATCTCCAAATCTGGTTACATTCTGAGGTACTAGAGGTTAAGATTTCAACATATGAATTAGGAGGAGACACAATTTAGCCGATAATAGGAAGCAAGAGTGGAAGTGGAAGGATATTATTGTAATTATTGTAGAGTCTCAACAAGAGATGCCAATGGCTAGACAGTGTGCCTCACACCCATAATCTCAGTGTTTTGGGAGGCCAAGGTGGGAGGATTCCTTGAAGCCAGGAGTTCGAGACTAGCCTGGGCAACATAGCAAGACCTCATCTCTACATGGCACTCTGGGAGGCCAAGATGGGTGGATTGCTTCAGTTCAGGAGTTCAAAGTCAGCCTGACCAAGAGAGACAACCTGTCTCCAAAAATAGCTGGGCATTGTGGTGGGTGCCTGGAGGCTAAGGCAAGAGGATCACTTAAGCTCAGGAGTTTGAAGTTGCTGTGAGCTATGATACCATAGCACTCTACTGAGGAGGAAAAAGTAAAACTGTATCATAAATAAATAAATAAAACATTAGCTGGGGGTTGTGTCACACACCTGTAGTCCCAACTATGGGAGAGACTAAGGCAGGAGGATCACTTGAGCCCAGGAATTTGAGGTTGCTGTGAGCTATGACATGAGAGCACTCTAGCCTGGGCAACAAAGTAAGACTGTCACAAAAAATAAAAAAAAAGAAAAAAGAGAAGAGGAGAGGGGAGGAGAGGAGAAGAAAGAAAATAGAAAAAGCCTGGTGTAGTGGCTCATGCCTGTAACCCCAACACCTTGGGAGCTGAGGAGGAAAGGATCTCTTGAGGCTAGGAGTTTCATATGTTGAAATCTCAACCTCTAGGAATTCATTTCTGGGAAACAACTCGAAGGGTCAAGTTGTTAGTTAAGGGAGAGAATTATAAGAAACATATAGTGGTTCATGAAGCCGGTTACAGGGCACAGAAACGCTGTGCCTTTGAGATCAGGCATCTGTGTATTTAAAAGTTATGGAGTGGGGGTGTTTGGCACACCTTTTGGGGGTGGGACATAACCACAAGAGGGACTCTACCTAACAAAATCAAATATTTTGACCTAGTTGTTTGTCCCCTGACATTAACCTGAACTAAATTTACTTTTCAATTAAAAATAATAATAATAATAAAAAAAATAAAAGTTACCCAAGGCTGATTTCCAGCTTGCTTTGGGCTGTAAAGTTCAAGAAGGAGCACTTCTCCTTTGAACTAATTTCAAATTCCAAACCCCCGTTGAACCTGTCAAAGAGCTCAGGTCACAGAGCAACCAACTGGTCCAAAATGGAGGAGTGACAGGTGCCCGCAGGCAGAGAAGAGAAGTAAGCACTGGCTTCCCTGAGACAGACAGGCAGACACAACCAGGTACTAGTAAGATAAATTCAGCTACAACAATTGAAGAATTCACGAAGGCCTCGTACGGATTGGCAGAACAGTGTGAATACCCTGGGGGTGGCAGAAACTGAGAGCATATACAGCATCATGAAGCGCCCTTTCTCCACAAATCTAACCAGCACTTATAGACAAGATTGGAAAAGAGCCCTAATAAAGTGTTCACTGTGGTGCAAATCTGGGGGAGGGCAACGTCTCCTCCTACCTTTATCCCCTAAGGAACAAAGCCTTACTCAGAAAGGAAAGGCAATACTTTTGTACTCTGGGTGCCGTGAAAAGTCATGGTAGGAAGGAAAGAGCAGAGGGGACAATGCTAGGCCTGGACAAGGGGCAGGAGAATCTGAAGACCACACCCCTAGAGGTCTAGGGACCCCCAGATCCTGCTTAAGACTAAGGCTTAATCAGAACAACAGGGAGAACATGACCACCTGCTCCTCCAGGCCTCATCCTGCACTGTCCCTCAAGTCCAAGTTAGGAGAACAAGCAACAGCCGAATACTGTTGAGTGGATACTGGAGAGGAACAAAGGGTGCGAAGAGATCCTGTCTGAGGCACAGAAAGAAGGGAACTGCTTCAAGCTCAGAGTTATGCAGGCAGGACCCCGACAAGCTGAGATATAGCTCTGGCGATCTGAACACTAAACCCAACCCAACTCCTATCTCGATTACCCTCTCCCCACTGTGGGGAAGAAATCCTCAGGACTCTGATAAAAGTACAGCAATTTGGGAGACAGGTAGATGAAGAAAGCAGGCCCCAAACCAAATAGGTAGGGCACCAGCCACAGACACCGAGCCTGGAGGGTTCGAACCCCGCCCGGGCCAGCTAATAACAACGATGACAGCTTCAAGAAAAAAATAGCCGGGCGTTGTGCTGGGCACCTGTAGTGCCAGCTACTTGGGAGGCTGAGGCAAGAAAATCACTTAAACCCAAAAGTTTGAGGTTGCTGTGAGCTGAGATACCATGGCACTCTACCCAGGGCAACAGCTTTAGACTCTGTCTCAAAAAAAAAAACAAGCCCAAGTTACAGGGTTACAGCAATTCCCTTCCCATACTCCTATAAATCCTCATGACCTTGACAAAAGTATAGCCATCCTGGGAGGACAGATAGCGATAGAGAGCAGGTCAGAGACCAAATGTCACGGTCACAGCAACCCCTCCCCAACCTCCTAGAATGCTTTAGGGTGGGTGTTCCTGAGAAGCATCGGAATCTCCTCCTCTGGTCCTGGCTGGCACTAGAGATAAGTCCTTCCTGCAAGATTAACACCTTTTGTGGGAGGCAGTAATTCTAAAATCAGTCTCGGACACAGCATCTTTCACTCTGCAGGAAACACGATTTCCTTACCTCTCATGACCCCCTCTCACATTCCATCTACACTAATGAAAGTCCCTTGAAACTGTGAGCTGAGCTGACTTCAGGTCAGACTCCATTCTGTTCCTTTAAAACAAAGCCTATCCCTCAATCCTGGATTGGCCTCCTCTCCTTGTGGATCCTGGCCAGACTTTATCCCTAAACCTCTCACCCGCCCCAGCTAACCTCCTAGCAGGAGGAAGGTACACCCGTTTCTAGGCATATAAACTATTCTACTATTCTCATAGGAGAAGTCTGGCTTTCCATCACGTATCACAAGACATACAAAAAAGGCAAAAAATATCATCCCCAAGAGAGTATGCAGTCATTAGAACCAGATTCAGATAGGACACAGATGTCGGAATTTGGATAACTACAATTAATATTTAAAAGCTCTAAAGGAAAAGATTGAAAATGGGCTCGGCACTTGAGCCAATGGTTATGCGCTGAGGCTGGCAGGAGAAAGAGAGAATCACTTAAGCCCAAGAGTTTGAGGTTGCTGTGAGCTGTGATGCCACAGCACTCTATCCAGGGCAACATAGTGAGACTCGGTCTAGAAAAAAAAAAAAAAGAGAGAGAGATACATTTCATTTGAGGAAAATAAAGCCTGGGCACAGTGGCTCATGCCTGTAATCCTAGCACTCTGGGAGGCCCAGGCGGGTAGATCGCCTGAGATCACAAGTTCAAGACCAGTCTGAGCCAGAGTGAGACCCTCGTCTCTAAGAATAGCCAGGCGTTGTGGCGGGCGCCTGTAGTCCCAGCTACTTGTGAAGGTGAGGCAAGAGGATAGCTTGAGCCCACGAGTTTGGGCTGCTGTGATCTATGATGTGACTGTAGTCTACCAAGGGTGACAATAGGAGACACTGTCTCAGGAAAAAAATTAAAAATTAAAAAAAAGAAGAAAGTAGCCACATGATGGCACTATAACCTAGAAAATAAATTCTAGTTACAGTACTCATCATTGAAAGAAAATGCTTAGAAATAAGGCATTTTATATAGAATTATATATAATTCCTTTATGCTTTTCAGAAATGTACTGGCTAATCCTATGTATCTCCTTCCAGGTGCGTTTTTCCACATGGTTCATTTAATAACAGCACTTAGCCCTTTTGTGTGTGTGTGTGTGTGTGTGTGTGTGTATGTGTGTGTTTGTTTTGTTTTGTTTTGTTTTTGAGACAGTCTCGCTTTGTCGCCCTTGATAGAGTGCCCTGGCGTCACAGCTCACACCTAGCAACCTCAAACTTTTGGGCTTAAGTGATTCTCTTGCCTCAACCTCCCACGTAGCTGGGACTACAGGCACCTGCCACAATGCCAGCTATTTTTTGGTTGTAGTTGTCATTGTTGTTTGGCAGGCCTGGGCTGGGTTTGAACCTGCCAGCTCCAGTGTATGTGGCTGGAGCCCTAGTCGCTGAGCTATAAGTGCCGAGCCAATTTTTCTATTTTTAATAGAGATGGGGGTCTTGCTTTTGCTCAGGCTGGTTTTGACCTCATAAGTTCAAGCAATCCACCCGCCTCAGCCTCCCAGAGTGCTAAAATTACAGGTGTGAGCCACTGTGCCCAGCCTGTCCTTATCTTTTTAGAAAATAGTTATTAAACATCTCCAGGCTATGTGTGATGGTTCACACCTGCAATCCTAGGATTAAACTCTGGGAGGCTGAGTCAGGTGGATTGACTGAGCTCACAGGTTCCAGACCCGCTTGAGCAAGAGTGAAACCCTGTCTCTAAAAATAGCCGAGTATTGGGCGGCACCTGTGGATCAAAGGAGTAGGGCACCGACCCCATGTGCCGGAGGTGGCAGGTTCAAACCTGGCCCTGGCCAAAAAAAAAAAAAAAATAGCCGAGCATTGGGGTGTGCACCTGTAGCCCCAGTTACTTGGGAGGCTGAGGCAAGAGAATGGCTTGAGCACAAGAGTATGAGGTTCTTATGAGCTATGACACCATGGCACTCTACCGAGGGTGACAAAGTGAAACTTGTCTCAAAAAAAAAAAAAAAGTGATTAAAGGAGCTGAGTCCAGCCAGGAAAAGGACGAGGGAAGCTTTATTGAAGAAAAGATAATGAACCAAGCTCTGAGGGATGAAAAGAAAACTAACTAGGCAAAAGAAAGAGAAAAGTAGCCGCACAAGTAACAATTGCAAAGACATGGAATCAACCTAAGTGCCTTTCAGTTTGTGAATAAAGAAAGTGTGTCTATATATACCATGGAGTGCCACTCAGCCACTCAGGCAGTTCCTTTCGTTCAAAAGGAACGAAATATGCCATTTGCAACAGCATGGATGGAACTGGAGAACATTATCCTAAGTGAAGTGTCTCAGGAATGGAAAACTAAATACCACATGTTCTCACTAAAAGTGGGAGCTGTTAGATGGCCCCAAACGGACACAAAGTGATATAAAGGCCATGAGAATCTAAGGAGAGGGGAGGGAGGAGAGTGGGTATGGGAAAAACTTACGTATTGGGAGGTGGCGCCTGTGGCTCAGTGAGCAGGGCACCGGCCCCATATACTGAGGGTGGTGGGTTCAAACCCAGCCCTGGCTAAACTGTAACAAAAAAATAGTCGGGCATTGTGGCAGGCGCCTGTGGTCCCAGCTACTTGGGAGGCTGAGGTAAGAGCATCGCCTAAGCCCAGGAGTTGGGAGGTTGCTGTGAGCTGTGTTGCCACAGCACTCTACTGAGGGCAATAAAGTGAGACTCTGTCTCTAAAAAAAAAAAAAAAATCTTATGTATTGGGTACGATGAACACTATTCAGGTGAAGGACACACTAAAAGCCCTGGCTTAAACGTTATATAAGATATTTGTGTAACAAAACACTTTGTACCCTCTTAATTAATAGTATGAAATTAAAAAGTTAAAAATTTTATAAAGGGGAAAGTGTTACACTCGAAGATAATGGCATGTGCAAAGGGCCTGAAGTAGCATGTTTCAGGAATTGAGAACATAAAAAAGTCACCCTATCCTGACTTGGCACCTGTAGCTCAGTGGCTAGGGCACCAGCCACATACACTGGAGTTGGCAGTTTCAAACTCAATCTGGGCCTGACAAACAATGACAACTACAACAAAAAAATAGACAGGCATTGTGGCGGGCACCTGTAGTGCCAGCTACTTGGGAGGCTGAGGCAAGAGAATCGCTTAAGCACAAGAGTTTGAGATTGCTGTGAGCTGTGATGCCATGTCCCTCTACTGAGGGCAACAAAATAAGACTCTGTCTCAAAAAAAAAAAAAAGTCACCCTATCTTGATTTTCACCAAACTTCAGAATATATTATTACCAGTTTATTAATCTCTATGTTCGAACACCATAACCAACCATGGCTAAACTTTTTCTAAAAGTTTGATGAAAAATTTATTGTTTAAGGGGACAAGAGGAACCACCTCGTCCTCTCAAGGTGCTAGGATTACAGGTGTAAACCACCACACTTGGTGCAACATTGACTCTTTTTTACTTCTAAACGTGAAACTTTGTTTTCCCCTCATAGAGTTGTATTACTATCTCTACTCTTAATTATTTGTTTTTTTATGTTTTTGAGAGAGCGTCTTGCTCTGTTGCCCTGCTTAGAGTGCAGTGGTGTCATCTTCGCTCACTGCAACTTCAAACTCCTGAGCTTAAGTCATCTGCCTGCCGCAGCTCCCGAGAGCACTGGGATTACAGGCAGGAGCCACCATGCCCTGCCTACTACCTCTACTCCTGTGCCCAAGAATCATGATTAGGCACGTGTTCTGGCTGCCTAAGTGAAATAGAGTGAAAGAAAGCAAGGGAGAAAGGCTTTGGATCTGGGTTTTTTGGGTTTTTTTTTTCATTTTGTTTGTTTGGGTTTTTCTTTTAGCAATTACGTGGAAGTTGCAAAGAGGAAAAGTGGTCATGGCTCATGCCTGTATTCCTAGCACTCTGGGAGGTCAAGGAAGGAGGAGCGCTTGAGCTCAGGAGTCGGAGACCAGCCTGAGCAAGAGCAAGACCCGGGTCTCCACTAAAAAAAAATAGAAAAATTGAGGGGGAGGTGGGGGAGTCACAGGGCCTGACACAACTCTTGGGGATGGGTCACTATTGTACAAGGGGCATTATCTAACAAATGCGATCAGTGTAACCTTGTTCTTTGTACCCTCAATGAATCCCTAGCATTAAAAAAAAAAAAAAAAAAAGTATGACTCAGCACCTGCAGCACAGTGGTTATGGCACCAGCCATATACACTGAGGCTGGTGGGTTTGAAGCTGGCCCAGGCTAGCTAAAACAATGACAACTGCAACAAAAAAATAGTCGGGCATGGTGGCGGGCTACAGCTAGTCCCAGCTACTTGGGAGGCTGAGGCAATAGAATCGCTTAAGCCCAAGAGTTTGAAGTTGCTGTGAGCTGCAAGGGTGACATAGTGAGACTGTCTCAAAAAAAAAAAAAAAAGAGTAGAGAAATTAGATAAGCATTATGGTGGGCACCTGTAGTCCCAGCTATTTGGGAGGCTGAGGCAGGAGGATCACTTGAACCCCAGGAGTTTTTGAGATTACTGTGAAGAAGAGTGCTGCCAGCCACAGCACTTTAGCCTGGGCAGCAGAGTGAGACTCTGCATCCAAAAAAAAAAAAAGAGGAAAAGGAGAAAGTAAAGATGGGGCGTGGGCCCAGGTGTGGGTGTGTCCTGAATGAGGGGCACAGGGGCAGAGGGCACCACAGCCTGTCCTGGGCCTCACTGCACGGTGAGTGCTGAAAGTCAGGAGAAGGGGAGTGTGACAGGGATAAACACCTCTCCAGTGAAGAATGTAACAGAAGAAAGGGGGGGTAGAGGAGACCTTACCCCTTTGGTCATATGTGTTGTGATCATTCACAGATATTTAATGGCTTCTGTGACTACAGCGCAGTGAGGAGATTTAGCTTATTCTCAAGGACATGAAATTCACATATTGTAAATTCAAAATGTAAGCAGTACCTCTGTATTATCTTTAGTAGTCATCTTCACTAAATGATTTCTAAACGTCTCACTATATCCACTAGTATGTTATAAATATGGCATAGATGGCCTGCGCAAAGTAGTAACAACAGCTGATATGGCTTGCACTTATCAAGCATTCGCTATATGACATGGAGTGCACTAAAGCCTTTTCTTATTTCTTTAGGTACGCAGCACTGGGGAATGCACCAAAATCTTTATATTATTTATTGGCTAATGTATAATTTTTTCTTCCTTTTTTTTCTTTGAGTGTGTGTACTGCTAATGTAGTCTTCGCAGACACTTTATGGGCCAGTCCTAGGACCCCCTATTCCATAGTTAAAGAAAACTAGGCTGAGAGAAGGGCTAAAACCATAGAGCAGAAACGTGGCATGGAAGACCTTTTCTAATTTGAAATACACTAATAGTAACAATGCCTCTCTCTCTCTTTTTTTTTTTTTGGAGACAGAGTCTCATTATGTCATCCTCAGTAGACTGCCATGGCGTCACAGCTCGGAGCAACCTTAAACTCTTGGGCTTAAGCCATTCTCTTGCCTCAGTAAGAGAGAATCCAAGTAGCTGGGACTACAGGCGCCCACCACAATGCCCAGCTATGTCTTATTGCAGTTGCCATTCTTGTTTAGCAGGCCCAGGCTGGGTTTGAACCTGCCAGCCTCCGTGCTTGTGGCTGGCACCGTAACCACTGTGCGATGGGCGCCAAGCCCAATCTCTCCTTTTTCCTCGTGCCTTACTTATCTTTTGCTCTCTCAGTTAACTTAGTTCTCATTTTGGTCTGATCACTTGGCTATTTCACCACCTTAGTCTAGGCAACCTGATTCATTTTATTTAGCTTTTACTAGCTCTTGGTGTGTGTTTTCAGTTTTGTTCATCTTTTTTTTTTTTAATTTTTTTTTTTTTTTTTTTTGAGACAGAGTCTCACTCTGTCACCTTGGGTCGAGTGCCTTGCCATCATCATAGCTCACAGCAACCTTAAAATCCTGGGCTCAAGTGATCCTCTTGCCTCACCCTCCCAAGTAGCTGAAACTACAGGTACCTGCCACAACACCTGGCTAGTTTTTCTACTTTTTGTAGAGACTGGATCCCACTCTTGCTCAGGCTGGTCTCCAACTGCTGAGCTCAAACAATCCACCTGCATCAGCCTCCCAGAGTGCTAAGATTGCAGGCATGAACCACCTGGCCCTGGCAGTTTCATTTATCTTGATGTCTCCTCTTTCTGACAGTTGCATGCATGTCTGAGTTGTGTCGGGTGCCATTTCAAGGTACCATGCTCTTCCCTTCCTTCTTGATACTTCAGGCTCTGACCAGTTGGTGGAATGAGCCCTCTTTGTTATGGGAAGTGCTGTTGTATTTTAAAATAATTACCTCCTAATCTTTTTCTTGTAAAATGGGGCTGGATTCTTTCAAAGGGTCTTTATAATAGTTATTAGATTTAATTCTGAAACTGTTTTCAAGTCTCAACACTATAATCCTAACACTCTGGGAAGATGAGTTTGGGGGGCTCAAGAGTTTGAGACAAGCCTGAGCAAGAGTGAGATCCCATCTCTAAAAATAGCTGGGTGTTGTGGCCAGCGCCTGTAGTCCCAGCAACTTCAGAGGCTGAGGCAAGAGGATCAATTGTGCCAAAGAGTTTGAGGTTGTGAGCTATGATGCCACAGCACTCTACCAAGGGTGACAAAGTGAGACTTTGTCTCAAAAAAAAAATTATTATAATGAGATGATTAATAAACTTAAAAAGCAGCTCCTGTCCTTCATGAATGATCATTGATGTCTACCATGTGGGTGTTCCTCTGGCATCTCAGCTAAGTACTTAAAAATATAAAAATAAATAAAATACTAATTACTACTATTATTCCAGCAAAAAATATTCGGAAAGGCTTGGCACCTGTGGCTCAAGTGGCTAAGGCGCCAGCCACATACACCTAAGGTGGTGGGTTCGAAGCCAGCCTGGGCCCACCAAACAACGATGACAGCTGCAACCAAAAAATAGCCAGGCATGGGGTGGGCTGTGGTCCCAACTACTCAGGAGGCGCAGGCAGGAGACTCACTTGAGCCCAGGAGTTGGAGGTTGCTGTGAGCTGTGATGCCATAGCACTCTACCCAGGGGAATAGCTTGAGGCTCTGTCTCAAAAAAAAAATTCAGAAAATAGAAATAAATGTCTACATTAATTCTATCAAATACGGTAATTTTCAGAGTTGAACATAGGCCAATCTGAGCTAAGCTTCAGAGTTTTCTAATTCTTAAGGTTCTCAATGAGAACAGCTACCATGCAAATTATGTATGGAAAGCACTAAATTGGGCAGGAAAATGAATTTTCTATCAGTTAAAAACATGCAGGCTCGGTGCTTGTAGGACAGTGGTTATGGCACCAGCCACATACACCGAGTCTGGCAGGTTAGAACCCAGCCCCGGCCAGCTAAAGACAACGATGATAATTGCATCAAAAAATAGCTGGGCATTGTGATGGGCGCCTGTAGTCCCAGCTACTCAGGAGGCTGAGGCAAGAGAATCACTTAAGTCCATTAGTTTGAGGTTGCTGTGAGCTGTGATGCCACAGGACTCTACCAAGGGTAACATAGTGAGACTCTGTTTCAACAACAACAAAATGTAGAAGAATATTTGAAAGTAGATTTTCATTATATTTTTATGATCTAAAAAATTAGACATGATAGTTTAATGACTTCAATCCACCTCACAGTTTTATCTTTTTATTTATTTATTTTTATTTTATTTTATTTTATTTTATAGACAGAGTCTCACTTTATCGCCCTTGATAGAATGCCTGGTGTTACAGCTCACAGCAACCTCCAGCTCTTGGGCTTAGGTGATTCTCTTGCCTCACCCTCCCGAGTAGCTGGGACTACAGGCATCCCTCACAACGCCTGGCTATTTTTTGTTGCAGTTTTGGCTGGGGCTGGGTTTGAACCCGCCACCCTCGGTATATGGGGCCGGCACCTACCCACTGAGCCACAGGCGCCACCCCATATCATAGTTTTAAATAATTCAATGGCCTGAGTTTTTATCACAATAGTTGAGCTTTAACTTTGGTTCTAAACAGTCTGCTGAGTTCAGAAGACATCAGATTTGGAAGTTTAAGTTTACCAAATTTAAAATCCAAAGCATTACAAACATGCAAAAGGGTATTTCCCATGTTGGAACACAGAACTTTTAACTTTCTAGTAGGATGAAACATTTCTTGCCAAATGACAAACTGGATACATCATAAACCAAGCACATGACTTGCTTTTTTTTTTTTTAATACTGTCTTGTTTAACCTTTCTCAAATATTTAAATTGGGCACATTTGCTATTTGAAATTGCACACAAATTTTATGTGGGCACCCTGTATTTGTAAGAGGCTCAAATCCTAAAGCTTGAAATGCTTTAAGGTAAGCTAGAAATAGTGTCTCATGTTTGTAATCCTAGCACTCTGGGAGGCCATGGTGAGGGGATGGGTCTGGCCTGAGCTCAGTAGTTTGAGACCAGCCTGAGCAAGAATGGGAACCCATTTTTCTAAAAATAGAAAAACTAGCCGGGAGTTGTGGTGGGCACTTGTAGTGCCAGCTATTTGGGAGGGTGAGGCAAGAGGGTGGCTTGGGCCGAAGGATTTGAGGTTGCTATGAGCTATGATGATTCCACTGTACTCTACCCAGGGCAAAGGAGTGAGAATCTGTCTAAAACAAAGAAAAGAAAAGAAAAAAAGAAAAGCTTAAGGGAAATCCATTTTCTAATTCTTCCCTGTAGTAACTTAGTAAAATAAGCAAAATAGGAGGATAGTCCCTGGAACTGAGGAAGGAGAAATTAATCTTATACTTCCCGGTGCTCCTGAGAACGCACAGAACAGATGTCGAAGAACCCAGCCTGCAAAGATAAGAATAAACTTTACAAGAAACACTGAGCAGAAGTAACCTTGACAGGGACTATGTAACACATAATACCATTCTGGGCTTGGCTCCCATAGCAGTGGTTACAGTGCCAGCCACATACCCGGAGGGTGGAGGGTTTGAACCCAGCTCGGACCAGCTGAACAACTGCAACAACAACAACAAAATAGCTGGGCGTTGTCGGGTGCCTGTAGTTCCCGTTACTTGGGAGGCTGAGACAAGAGAATCGCTTAAGAACCAAGAGTTAGAGGTTGCTGTGAGCTGTGATGCTACAGCACTCTACTGAGGGCAACATAGTGAGACTCTAAAAACAAAACAGAACACCATTCTGGTTTCTTGAGAAATGTAATCATTAACTCTTTATGATTATTTCTTTTTCCATGACCTAGCATCTGTATCTGTAACTCTATAACTGTAACTGAGCTAAAATTGCATACAGGAGCTTTTTGAAAAGGACTCCAGCTCCAGGGGCTCTGTACTTTTAAGGTTCAAAGCCTTTGAGTCCCTGCCTGCTATTAAAATTAAAATTCCTTTCTGTACACTCTTGGTGCAAAAATCTGTTGGTTTCAATTTGCTGTTTCCTGCAACAGAACGGTGCTAAATTCCCAGATCTGTGGTCTAGTGGAAATAGTAGTAAGGGTTAAAGTTGTAAATTTTGAGTTCTAGTGCTAACATTACTGTTTACTAGCTAAACCAAATCTTGTAACTTCTCAGCCTCTGCATTCTAATTTATAAAACAAAGGTGTTGATTCTGATTTCTGAGGCCTTTCCAGTGAGGCTTTTCACAGTCAATGAAAGAACCTGGGCAAGTCATGAAATATTAATTTCAGCTTACTTAATTTTGTGCTTACTTTGTATTCTATATGCTCCACAGGGATTACTTTAATTCTGACTACAACCTATGAGGCAAGTACTGATATCATCCCCATTTTATAGATGAGGAAACTGAGGCACAAAGCAATTTAAGGACTTGCCCAATGGTTGTGTGGCTGTAAGATATCAAAAACGGAATTTTAACTCAAAATTTAAGCTCTATAGCTCAGACAATAATCATTATTTATGAGCAAAGAGGAGATAGATTATTTCTAAAGAACATCAATAAAGATGGTGGTATTTAAGCTAGGTCTTAAAGAATGGGTAAGACTTTAACAGGCAGATATAACTGATGAGAAAATAGAGTGAAGAAGAGCATTAAAAAGTTTGAAAGGGGTAAGGCATTTATATGGGGTAGCAAGTGGTAAATTTTGGCTGAAGTGCTACAGAGTAATAATCCTGCATTTCATTAGACTGATGAGAGATCTTAGAAGAGGTAAGACTTACAGGCCCTTCCTGTAGGTCAGTTGGTAGGATCTAAGGCTGAGGAACATCTTTTTTTTTTTTTTTTTGCAGTTTTTGGCCAGGGCTGGGTTTGAACCTGCCACCTCTGGCATACGGGGCTGGCGCCGCACCCCACTGAGCCACAGGCATCACCCGGAACATGTCTTCAATAAGCTTTTCAGGTGATTCTGCTGTGCCATGAGGTCTGGGAACCAGTGGAAAACAGGAGGGACTAACTCCGAGTAGGGGTATGAATCTAAATTGGATCCAGATCATGAAGGGCTTTACGCGCAACTGAGATAGTTGGACTTTCTTAGCTAACTCGTTTTTTGCTTTGCCTTGGTTAAAATTGTATTTATGTTTTAAGTATGTAAAGCATGCCTGTAGTATACAATTCAAAAGGCCACCAAAGAGAATCATCTCCTTTTCCACTTCTGTTCCCTTGAGTTCCAGGACCTTCTAGTGCAATGATTTTCAACTAGTGTGCCCTGAGAGGATCTTGGGTGTGCTGCAAAAATTTTTAAATATTAATTATTATTTTTTGCAGATTTTGGCCAGGGCCAGGTTTGAACCCACCATCTCTGGCATAAGGGGCCGGCGCCCCTACTCCTTGAGCCACAGGCACCGCCCTATTAATTATTTTTAGAAGACGTTCAAAACACTGCAAGTATATTCTTTTCTTTTTTGCTCTTGTTTTTGATCAACATAATTTAAGGGTGCCACAGAACTACAGGTTAAAGCGTGAGATTAAAAAAGGTTGAAAAACACTGTCCTAGTCTTTGTAGATTTTTTAAGAAGAGAAATCCCAGCACCCGAGCTGTGTCGAAGGGAAATAAATCAGCCAGAAATGCTTAGGATGAACTATCTTGGCAGGAGATGGATACAAGTGGCAATGAAAAGGAAGGGAAAAGCAAAGTTCTACACAACAGGACTTGACATTTGGCCTAGGGTGTAGGACACAGCAGGCCCTTCAAAGTATTTGTTCAGTGGCTCCTAAATGATACTATCAAAAGAATGACCCCGAAGATTTCCAGGTTTAGGGGCAGGATGAGTGTGAAGCAAAAAGAGCTGTTGATGTGTTGAAACAAAAAAGATAAATGAAGGTTTGGGTATGAAATGAAAGAAGAAACGTGTAGTTTTGAACCTGTGAAATGGAAATGCTCACAGCCCGTGCAAAGTGGACACATCTGTCAGGTAGCCGGAAATGTGATCTGGTGCTAACGAAAGATGTTGGAAAATTTGGGTATAAGTGTTAGAATTTTCTTTCCAAGGAAACGGGAAGGATCAGACAAGTAAGGAAGACACTCTGGAAGATGATGTCCAAGGACAGAAAATGAGTAACTGTCTGCATTAGGGAGACGAAGAAGATGAGTGGAACCAGAAGAGCCACGTGTCGTAGACCCGCAGGGGGGAGACTGGAATACGAACAAGACTGTCATAATAATAGCAGGAGGGGCCGGGCGCCCAGGAGTTTGAGGTTGCTGTGAGCTATGAGGCCGTGGCACCGTACCCAGGGTGACAGAGTGAGACGGTGTCTCAAAAATAACAAGAAGAAAATAAATAAATGTTACAGTAAATTTAAAAATGGGATATCAGGAATTAAAAAGAGCAGCACGGTTATAGAGTACAGTAAGTCCCCCCGGTCATCGGCAAGTTCTAGGAACCTGACTACATGTCTAAAAAGCTGCAGTTTCCAAGAACTTGTTGATGATATTAAGTGAAGACTTGGCTGTATTCTCATTTTGTGTCACCAGCTACGGTATCATCAAAGTATCTTCATAATTCGTATTGAGTGCAATCTAGCCTAAATGCAAAACCTTTGCTCAAAAAAAGAAAAGAAAAAGAAACCTTTGCTCAAATTTAATTTTCACGGGCCACTTCACGGGGAACTGTGTCGACAATTATCTCTTATTACAGAATAAGAGTGCGTATCAGACCAAAAGAATCTAAGCAGGAGCCATTTCATGTGTTGAAAATGTTTTTTACTATAACCCCTTTCCTGCCAATATTTCACTTCTCTGTGTATGTAGTCTTAATTATAAACCTCAGAAAGCACAAACTATGTCCTTTTAAAAATTTTCATTATTTAATTATTTATTTTGAGACAGAGCCTCACTTGGTCACTCTGGGCAGATTGCCTTGGCGTCATAGCTCACAGCAACCTCAAACTTCTGGGTTCAAGCAATGCTTTTGCCTCAGGCTTCCAAGTAGCTGGGACTACAGGTGCCTGCCACAACACCTGTCTATTTTTTTTTTCTTTCTTCTTTTTTGCAATTTTTGGCCAGGGCTGGGTTTGAACCCATCACCTCTGGTATATGAGGCTGGCGACCTATTCCTTTGAGCCACAGGTGCTGCCTCACACTTGTCTATTTTTTAGAGACAGGGTCTCGCTCTTGCTCAGGATGGTCTTTTCTTTTGTTTGTTTATTTTTTATTTTTTTTATTTTTTATTTTTTGGAGACAGAGCCTCAAGCTGTCGCCCTGGGTAGAGTGCTGTGGCATCACAACTCATAGCAATCTCCAACTCCTGGGCTTAAGTGATTCTCTTGCCTCAGCCTCCCAAGTAGCTGGGACTACAGGTGCCCGCCACAATGCCCAGCCATTTTTTGGTTGTAGTCGTCATTGTTTGGTAGGCCCAGGCTGGATTCGAACCCGCCAGCTCTGGTTTATGTGGCTGGTGCCTTAGCCACTTGAGCTACGAGCACTGAGCCATGTTTATTTTGTTTTTGGAGGCAGAGTCTCACTTTGTCACCCTTGGTAGAGTGCTCTAGCGTCATAGCTCACAGCAATCTCAAACTCTTGGGCTCAAGTGATTCTTTTGCCTCAGCCTCCCAAGTAGCTGGGTGCCTGCTAGTACAGGTAGTACTAGTACAAGTAGTACAGGTGCCTGCCACAATGTCTGCCTCTTTTTAGAGATGAGGTCTTGCTCTGGCTCAGGCTGGTCTCGAACCTGTGAGCTCAGGCAATCCACCCACCTTGGCCTGCCAGAGTGCTGGGATTACAGGCATGAGCCACAATGTCCGCCCCTTGTCCTTCTTTTTAGTAGCTGAATGTTAATGTTTATCATATCATTTATCTGCCAGCAACCAGAAATGCTGTTTTGGAGGAATAGGCTATAGATAACACTGGAGATGAGATACACATACTGACTTGCACATCCACCAAATCATGGATTCTCTTGCATTGAACTGAAATAGAGTTAAAAAGCACACAGTCCAACCTGTTTTTTCGTTTTTTTTTTTTTTTTTTGAGACAGAGTCTCACTATGTCACCCTTGGTAGAGTGCTGTGGTGTCACAGCTCGTAGCAACCTCAAACTCTTGGGCTTAAGTGATTCTCTTAACTCAGCCTCCCAAGTAGCTAGGACTATAGGTGTGCACCACAAACTCCAGCTATTTTTGTTGTTGTTGCAGTTATCATTGTTGTTTAGCTGGCCAGGCTGGGTTAGAACCTGCCAGCCTTGGTGTATGTGGCCGGCATCCTACCCACTGGGCTAAGGGCACCACCCCAACCTGATTTTTTTTTTTTTTTTTTTTGAGACGGAGTCTCACTATGTCGCCCTTGGTAGAGTGCTGTGTCATCACAGCTCACAGCAACCTCAAACTCTTGGGCTAAAGCAATTCTCTTGCCTTAGCTTCTCAAGTTGCTGGGACTACAGGCGCCCACCACAATGTCTGGCTTTTTGGTTGCAGTTGTTTAGTTTGCCCGGGTTGGTTTTAAACCTGCCACCCTTGGTGTATGTGGCTAGGGCCGTAACCACTGTGCCACGGGTGCTAAGCCCCAACCTGATTTTGAACATAGGCTTGTTAGCTGTTGGCGAGTTTCATATCCTCTATCCAGATGCATACATTTTTAAAATGGGATCATTATTCATCTAAGAAGTGGGGCTATAAAGATGAAAGCAGTGGTTCTCAACCTGTGGGTTGAGACCCACAGGAACTGTATTAAAGGCCCGTGGCTGGAACCTTAGGAAGGTTGAGAACCCCGGAATTAAAGTGTTTCTCAAAAAACAGTGTCTGTCATAAGGTTAAGTGGTAAATAAAAATGCTAGCCATGTTTGTGTGGTCCAGTGGTAGGCTTATGGATTTCTCATCCAGGTGATATTTAATTCTCTATCAACCAGGCACAACCAGGGCACCTACTTTGCTGAGAAAATAGAGGCTATCAAGGGCCGAACGTGATGGCTTACTCCTGTAATCCTAGACCATGGGAAGCTGAGGCCGGTGGATTGCCTGAGCCCAAGAGTTGGAGACCAGCCTGAGCGAGAGCAAGACCCTGTCTCTAAAAAGTAGCCAGGCATTGTGGTGGGCACCTATAGTTCCAGCTACTTGGGAGGCTGAGGCAAGAGGATCACTTGAGCCCAAGAGTTTGAGGTTGCTGTGAGCTATTACATTTTCCTTGACCTCATCTGTTACTACTGATTAGTGCTAACTTCTTTTTTTTTTTTTTTTGAGACAGAGTCTCACTTTCTTGCCCCTGTGGCATCATAGCGCACAGTAACCTCCAACTCTAGGGCTCAAGCGATCCTCTCTCTCGAGAGAATACCTGAGAAAGGTGAGGTCCAGGAGGACAGGCCTTCTCAATGAGACCACAAGGATACACCTCTGGGGTCCTCTCCGTGGTGACTCAGCTCTTGGGAATTTGTAGACTTGACTTCCTGGAACCTGTAAATTTCCACTTCTGTGAAATCTTGTAGTTCTGTGACAGTTGGAATAACAGCATCTCCCACCTGATTCAAACTGACCAGTGAGTAAGGTACTTGTGGATTGGAACTTTTTAAATCTCCCTTTGGAGATAAAAAGGGAAAGACTGAGCCAGTTGGAGAGCATGGCCATTTCCAATTCTAAGCCATAAGCTCCTCTGGCTGAAATAAAAGCCCTTCCTCTTATAAACGTTGTGTTTGGGTGTTCTTTCCGTCCTTTGGGCCTCATCTCCCGGCAACACTCTTGCCTTAGTCTCCCAAGTACAGAACTACAGGCTCTGGCCACAATGCCTGCTAGTTTTTCCATCTTTAGTAGAGACAGGGTCTTGATGTTGCTCAGGGTGGTCTTGAACTCCTGAGCTAAGGCTATCCACCTGCCTCAGGCTCCCAGAGTGCTAGGATTACAGGCATCAGCCACCATGCCAGGCCTTCCTATAATCTTCATAGTAGGTATAAATATGAGAAACAAACAAAAACCAGTTATTGGCATTTGTATCAAATGCTTGGATGAAGTTCAAGGGATGATCCCAAGAGAAGGGTGGTTTGTTTCAGCTTAAGCATCTTCTTGAATCCTTCACCGTGGGTAGGGACACAAAGCTGTCCATATACTAATTCCTGCCACCTGTGAATATGTTAGGTTATATGACAAAGGGAAATCACAGTGGCAGATGGAATTTAGGTTGCTAATCAGCTGATTTTGAGATGGAAAACTATCCTAGATCGCCAGAGTAGATCCAATGAAATCACAAAGGTCCTTACGAGGGGAAGTGGGAAGCGGAAAAGAGAGACGGCAGCAGGAGAAGGGCTCAGCCAGCGGAGGATGCAGCCTTGAAGACGGAGGAAAAGGCTCACACTTCAAGAATTGTAGGTAGTTTTTAGAAGTTGCAAAATGTAACAAAACAGACTCTCCTCTACACCCAATTTTAGTCCAGGGAGGCCTGCATCAGACTTTTGACCAACAGACTTGTGAGAAAATAAATGTGTTGTTTTTAACCCACTCAATGTGTGCTCATTTGTTATAGCAGTGATTGAAAACTAGCTGTACTTTTACTCCAGTAATTGTCTTCTGTGCCACGCACCCAGCTGTCAAGGATTCCACAGACATTTACATCTTAGTATTTGTTGACTTTCTCCATATTTCATTTCAAGGCCTTTGTCTAATAGATCCTAAAAAAACATATCCTATGTTAAATAAGAAGAGGGCCAGGATGCCATGGCTGGATGATCCCTTTGATCCTAGCACTCTGGGAGGTTCAGGCAGGTGGATTGCTTGAGCTCAGGAGTTTGGGACCAGCCTGAGCAAGAGTGAGACCCCATCTAGAAAAATATCCGGGGGTTGTGGCGGATGCCTGTAGTCCCAGCTACTCGGGAGGCTGAGGCAAGACGCTCTTGCCCTTGAGTACAAGAGTTTGTGGTTACTGTGAGCTATGATGCCACTGGCTCTACTGGGGCAAGAAAGTGAGACTGTTTCAGAAAAGGAAAAAATTATTAGAAGGGGGAAAAAAAGAAAAAAAATTGATAAGAAGGGGGAGAACAATATTTTGGAAAGGAGAACTAATTTCCCTTAATTCCTTGGTAAGTGAAAATCTATTCATGTAGCACATGGTCAACCTTAAACCACCAGATTTTGCAAGGCTTAGAATTACTATTTTCTTCTTTTTCTCTCTTATGACCCTGTTTTCTGAGCTAAAATGCACTGTATTTGTTATGGATAAATATTTTGTGCCAGATTTGTCTAACCACACATGCAAAGAACTGGATCAACTTTTTCTTTCTTTTATCTTTTAATCTGTTACTGTTCCTCTTTAAACTAATTTCACAAAGGTGGAGACATGAGAAAGAAAATTCATAATTCTGCCTATGGCAAAAGAAGGAAGTGAACTTAACCATGTTTTTATTCTCCTACCTCTGCTAGTAACTAATGCAACCCGGAAGTAGTTGGTATTGGCCAAAAGCTAGCACTGAAGAGTTCCGGGTTTTCTCACTCTACGGAGATTTGAATATTTCACAAAACATCCCTTCTCCACATGAGCTACAACCATATTTATGTCTTTATTTTTTTCTCATTAACTTTTCAAGTAGTAGCCTTGGAAAATGGTGGCTTCCAGAGTGACACATTCCTGACTACCCTAGGGCTGTGTTTTAGTACTTTGTTTGGAATCTTCTTTTTCCTAAAATGTAGAGCAGCTAATTTTCGGACTAAAAGCTCGAAAAGCCATGCCTTAGGCTGGCTTAACATATTTATGCATAATTGGGTGACCGGAGAGCCCACGGTTTCCAGCTTTGCAGGCCGGGTTCCTGCTGCTCCCCCTCATCCCGTCTCTGCGCGGACATTACCGCCGCCACTCCGCGATGCCGACGCGGACAGTGGTGTTGGGAGGCGGCCGCAGGCCCGGAACCGCAGGTCCGCCAGGGCACCCCCGGCCTGGGGGCGTCTTGCAGGACGGCGGCCGGGCACGGCCTGGGGGGGTGGGACACTCCTGAGACCCTCCGACAGGCCCCACGATCCCAGAATGTGACCCCCGCTGGGACCGAGCCGCAGTGCTCGCGGGCCTCAGCTTGGGGTTGGGGCCCCCCTCCAGCGAGCCGTCGGGAAAGGTTGTGACCTCGAGACTCCGCGGTACGACTAGAGCCGTTACCCAAGACCGCAACTGGGCGGGGCAGGGGCAACTTCCGGTTTCCGCCCCGCCCCCTAGGCCAGCTCCTCCTCCAGGCCCCGCCCACTGCCCCCCATCTCACCTCCACGGTGCCCCGCTCCCCCCTCCTCCCGTTCCATTTAATTGTTGGATTGTCAGCGCCGCACTCCCGCCAGCGGCCGGCAGGGGGCGGAGTTCGAGCTTGGATTTTTTCCGCCGGGCGTCCCCCCGGGAGGCCGTCGCCGCGTGGGGGAGGGGACGGCGGGGCGCGAGGACGCGGTTCTGTAGGCGGCTGCGCTACTTTTGGTCCGGGCTTGGCGGGGAGGCCGCGGCTGCCGCATCAGAGCTGACGTGGGGACGACGTGGGGCCGCCGCCGGCGCGGGGTTGCTGGGCGGCGGCGCCGCTGCTAAGCGGCGGCCGGGCTGGCGGTCTCCACCTCCTCGCGTCCGTAATCAGTGACGAGGTCCGCTACGTAAACGCCATCGCGGCGGGTAAGTGGCGCGCCGGCCCCGGACCCAGAGACCTAGGAGCTGGCGACGCGACGCGGGAGGCGGAGGCAGGAGGCGGAGCGGAGCCGGGGGCGCCGGGCTGGGGCCGGGGCCGGGGCCGGGGGTGGCGGGCTCCGGGGCCGGGAGGGCGACGGTCCCCGGACGCGGCCCACCCCAGATCGGCGCCCGCCGCCCCCCGAGGCCGCCGCCAGCCCCTGGGCCTCATGCCGGGCAGCGGCGGCCGCTCACCTGGTCCATCCGTGGCCCCTGAGCGCTGGGCTGCCTCTGCGTCCCCTAGACCCTCCCTGACTCCCTTTGAACTTGGTGCGCGTTGGAAAAGCCTTGCCGGCAAAAGCCCTCCCGCCCTACGAGCGCGGTCCTAACTCCTTGAAAAGAAAAAGGAAACCAGAAATGAGGACCTTGGTGTTATTTACCGCAGCCGACGACTGATAGCGCCTCTGCCCCACTTTTATGCGCACAGTTTAGATATAAATTTACGCAACCCTGTCTGTCGTCCGAAGCGTGAGTTGGAGGGCCGTCGCTGTTGAGTCATTTTAGTGACCCGACGCGATAGATCGGGTGAGATAGTGCAAAGACTTTTGTCTGGCTGCGAAGAAGGACCAAATCCGTGACGGCTGATAGGAACCGCGGTTTCTCTTACTGTTTACTTTTCATTTTTTGCCTTTGTAGAGTCATCTCGTGATGTTTCCAGAGCCTGCCGAATTGGGAATAAACACATTATTTAACATAGTTTTGTACCGGGGTGCTTTTTACTTGTGTATCAGATCCCTACGTTTGAAATCACTTAAGCGTTTGCTGCACGCTTCTCGGTAAAGCTGCTATCGTTTGTCGTCACATTTTCAGAAATTAGGAGATACAGGACCAGCCTGAAACATCACACTAAGATCGAAAGAGCCCTTTTTAACAGTGCGGTTTTGCCTAGGTGATTAAGTTTCTTCCTTAATTTGCCCGGCGGAGGGGAGTGCAGCCCCCTTTCCTTGAATCAAACAAAAACCTAGATGCACAGTGACGAGGTCTAGTATGAACATTGCGTTGCAGATTGTATTAATAATTCACCGTCACTTTTTGGGGGGGGAGGGGTGTTGTTTGTTTTCTCCATTGGGTGCCACATTTTTGTCCTAGTCTGGTTCCGCTTTTTGTATAACAGACTTGTTCCCTTCATAAGCCACGGTAGTCTTTATGCCTTTGAACCCGAATTTTTTTTTTTTCCAAAGGAAGGCAAATTGAAAACACTTTGTTTTGGCCAATAAATGCTAAGCATTAACACTATAAAGAACTCCTTATAGATTCAAACACAACTTAAAGGTACGTCGAAATGGTTTTGATCCCGGATGAGTAAACACTAAAACACTGTTCGTATAAAGTGTTGATAATTTAACAGTTTTGTACGCTCTCTAAATAGATCAATGTTAACAAATGCCTTTCCAGTTACTTAGTGGTGGATGTGCAATCATGTTGGTGAGTGTGAAGTTGTAATTACACTGTTTTGTGTACATTTTGTGGTAAGAGTATATGAATAAATTTTTACTGACTGTATAAACACAGAGAAGCTTTTTAGTCTTTTTGTTTTTGCATGGTGCCTGAAAGTGAATGCAGTTTACTTCAGCTGATGAATTTTAACAAATTGCAGACTCCATAGGTAATAGACGATATTCTAGTTTCCTATGAGACGAGTCACTGCATGATTAAAATACGAAGTCTTGTTTAAACTTCTGACTGTTTCTTGAAAAGTAAGGAAGAGTTTCAGAGGTAACATGGATAAGGAATCCTGACAGTCTTTACCAATATAGACATATTTCTGATCCTGTTTCTCCCAAGTTGATATTCCCCACATGTAAGTATTGAGATAGAAAATCGAGGCTGATTTATTGTCAAAGTGAGTCTGTTGGAAAGCTTTCAAATATCTTGTTCCATTTAGATATATTTCTTAAAATAATACTGAACAGTCCAAACACTTTGGATAGCTGAACAACTGAGAGAGTATTTTTTAGAGCAGTTTTAGAACCATTAATTTTTTTTTTTTGAGACAGCATCACACCACTCTGTCACCCTGCTTAGAGTGCTATGTGGCGTCATAGCTCACAGCAATCTCAAACTCTTGGGCTTAAATGATCCTCTTACCTCAGCCTCCTGAGTAGGTGGGACTACAGGCGCGTGCCACCACTTCTGGCTAATTTTTTTCTTTTTATAGTAGAAATGGGGTCTCACTCTTGCTCAGGCTGGTCTCCAATTCCTGAGATGAAGTAATCCACCCACCTCGGCCTCCCTAAGTGCTGGAATTAGAGGTGTGAGCCACCGCTTTGGGCCCAAACCATTAATATTTTGGTGGTGCATTATTAGTCAATAAGGAAATAACTCCCTGAAATGTCTGAATTTTGTTGCTTCTACTTTATTAAATTGCTGGGTTCCATAAATAAAAGTCAACTTTGGAAATAATTGTACATTGAATATCCTTCAATATCAGTGCAGGAATTTAAAAACACAGGTTTCAGGGGAAATGTATCTCACTTATTACACATAAAGTAGAAACAAAGTTTTTTTTTTGAGATAGTCTCATTTTTGTTGCCCTTGGTGAAGTGCTGTGGTGACATAGTTCACAGCAGCCTCAAACTCTTGGGCTCAAGTGATCCTCTTGCCGCAGCCTCCCTAGTGGCTGGAACTATAGGCACCCACCACAATGCCCCACTATTTTTAGAGACCAAGGTCTTGCTCTTGCTCAAGAGCTGGTCTCAAACTCCTAAGCTCAGGCAATTTACCTACCTTGGCCTCCCATAGTGCTAGAACTAAACAATACATAAGGTATTTAAAACACTTTTTTTCCATAGGAACTACACAGTAAAGAGTGCTGTCCTTTAAGAGTAAATGCTTTTTACTCATGAGTTTTCTTTTCTTCTTTTTTTTTTGAGACAGAGTCTCATTATGTCGCTCTTGGTGGAATGCTGTGACATTACAGCTCACAGCAACCTCGAACTCTTAGGCTTAAGTGATTCTCTTGCCTCAGCCTCCCGAGTAGCTGGGACTACAGGTGCCTACCACAACACTGGGCTAATTTTAGAGACGGGGTCTCCCTCTGGTTCAGGCTGGTCTTGAACCTGTGTGCTCAGGCGGTCCACCTGCCTGGGCTTCCCACAGTGCTAGGATTACAGGTGTGAGCCACCATGCCCGGCCTACTCAGGGGTTTTCATTTTCTGATGTGATATGATGTCCAATAGGGAAGAAGAAAGAACTAAGAAGAAAACCTAGAAATAGCATCAGTGGGAATTATCTTAATACTCATGAAAACGCCTTAAGCCAGGGGTCCTCAAACTACAGCCCGCAGGTCACATGCGGCCTGCTGAGGACATTTGTCTGGCCCGCCAGGTGTTTTTGCCGCTGTTGCTTGTTCTGCATAGCAGCCAACTTGTCCCAGGCCCGCAGTCTGGCCCACCAATAGTCTGAGGGACAGAGTGAACTGGCCCCCTGTTTAAAAAGTTTGAGGACCCCTGCCTGAAGCCTTATTGGTATACAGTCATGCACCACATAATGATGTTTCAGTCAATGACAGGCTACATGCATGGTGGTGGTCCCATGAGATACAGTGGAGCTGGAAAATTCTTGTAGCTTAGTGACATGGTAGCCATAGTAATGTCATGGGGCAATGCATTACTGTTTATATGTTTAGATATACAAAGACCACTGTGATCCAGTTGCTTGTAGTATTCAGTACATGTTGTAGGTGTGTAGTAGGCTATCCCACATGTGAAAGTGCATGCTCTGATGTTCAAACATGGATGAAGTCACCTATGAGGTATTTCTCAGAACATACCCCATCAGTAGGTCATGACGCATGACTTTAGTTATAGCAAAGTTTATAACATAAAATATCTATTTGTAGATCTGGTGACTGGCCTTCCTAGGAGTCTTACTAGAAATTTACTGGCTAGGTATACAGGCAGTCCCCGAGTTACAAACATCTGACCGACGTGTGACTCACACTGACAAGCAGGCTATTCTCCAACTTACATACAAACTCAACATAAGAATAAACCTACTCGGCAGCGCCTGTGGCTCAAGGAGTAGGGTGCCAGCCTCGTATACTGCGGGTGGCGGGTTCAAACCCGGCCTTGGCCAAAAATTGCAAAAAAAAAAATAATAATAAACCTACAGAACCTGTCTCGTTTGTAACCCAGTACTGCCTGTATGTGAAGAAACTTTTATAAGCAGAGGAAATACATGGGCTATGGAGTTACATTGTTCAGGAAGGATGCCTGCCTCTAAGAAAACCTTACTGGTGACTTCCTTACCAGACTCTTTTGAGACCCCCAGTTCTCCCCAAATGGGAAGCATCTTCAGGCATGTTTTATAAAAAGTAGTATAACCAGGTCAGTTAAATGTCAGAGTAAAAATTTTATTTCGTGTATTTATTTTTAAGACAGAGTCTCACTTTGTTGCCCTCAGTAGAGTGCTATGGCATCACAGCTCACGGTAGCCTCAAACTCTTGGGCTCAAGTAATTCTCTTGCCTCAGCCTCCTGAGTAGTTGAGAGCCGCCACCATGACACCTGGCTATTTTTAGAGATGCGGTCTGGCTCAGGCTGATGTTGTACTTGTGAGCTCATGCAATCTACCCGCTTAGGCCTCCTAGAGCGCTCAGATTACAGGCATGAGCCACTGTGCCTACCCAGAATAAAAATTTTAAAGTGTAAAAATTTAAGAGTGGGGTTAATATGATTCTAATATTTTATTTGAGGGTTTCACAAAATTAACTGTTCCTTTATCTTAGTAAAGCTTTTTAATTAATTAATTCATGTTTTGAGATAGAGCTTCACTCTGTCGCCCTAGGTAGAGTATTATGGTGATATGATTCTAATATTTTATTTGAGGGTTTCAAAATTAACTGTTCCTTTATCTTAGTAAAGGTTTTTAATTAATTAATTCATGTTTTGAGATAGAGCTTCACTCTGTCGCCCTAGGTAGAGTATTATGGTGTCATCATAGCTCACAGCAACCTCAAATTCTTGGGCTCAAGAGATCTTCTTGCCTCAATTTTTCTTTTGACACAGAGTTTCACACTGTTGCTCCAGGCCAGAGTGCCATGGAGTTATATAGCTCACAGCAACCTCAAATTCCTGGGTTCAAGTTATCCTCTTGCCTCAGCCTCCCAATTAGCTGGAATTACAGGCATCTGCCACAACACCTGGGTAATTTTTCTGTTTTTAGTGGAGACAGGTTTCACTCTGGTTCAGAGTGGTCTCACACTCCTGAATTCAAGCACTCTATCCATGTCAGTCTCCCAAGATGTTAGGACTACAGGTATAACCCATCCTGCCCAGCCCTCAGTTTTTCTATTTTTAGTAGAGATTGGGTCTCGCTCATGCTCAGGCTGGTCTTGAACTCCTGACCTCAAGCAATCTGCCTGCTTCAGCCTCCCTGAGTGCTAAGATTACAGGTGTGAAACATTGCACCCAGCCAGTTGGTTTTTTTGTTTGTTTTTTTAGAGACAGTCTCACTTTATCGCCCTTGGTAGAGTGCTGTGGTGTCACAGCTCACAGCAACCTCCAACTCCTGGGCTTAGGCGATTCACTTGCCTCAGCCTCCCTAGTAGCTGGGACTACAGGTGCCTGCCACAACGCCCGGCTATTTTTTGGTTGCAGTTTGGCCTGGGCCGGGTTTGAACCCACCACCCTCGGTATATGGGGCCAGCGCCCTACTCACTGAGCCACAGGTGCCGCCCTTTTTTTATGTTTTTTTTTTTTTTTTTTTTACATAGAAAACTTAAAATTAGGTCATCCTAACTCAAAATGATTAAATGTGAGACACTGTTGTTCATAATCTCAAGTTCAAGTTTTTTTATTGATAGCACAAAAAAATGAATTTTTTCTTTTTATTTTTTTTTTTTTGCTTAGAAATGTATTGAACTGGAATTTATATCCTAGCACTAATTATTTGGGGTAACTATATCATGCACAAAGACCCATATTACTATATATGGATGGTTGGAATGCTTGTATTCCTTTAAAAATTACTAGATAATTAAGTTAAGTTTAATTAGGCATGTTTCCATACTTAGATAGCAGTTTTGTTCAGATTCATAAGATAGGACCAATCTAAGGTAAGTAAAATAACATTGCAGTTCTTTTCTCTGGACTTTAATGAATTCAAGTGTCTTAATCTGCTTTCTCAGATTTAGTAACTAGTAGTTAACGCACTTACACTTAACGTGTTTCGAAATGTACTTTGTGTGTAGTAAAGAAGCTTGCCATTGAAAGGAAAAACCTTACAGTAAATCTAGTCAAACAAGAGACCTCCCCCCCCATTTTACAATTCGGTTTTCATTCATTCAGTGGTTGTGAGGGTGGGGATGGTGTTGAAAGAATGGAGATAGGCCACGATTATTTGAATTTAATATTCTATTTCCTTCTCAGCAGCTGATTCTGCACATAGCCAAAAGCAGGCAGCAGATGGGAAATAAGTTGAAAAAAAAAAAAAGGGAGAGATCTTTTGGTTATTTGCGTGAAGAGTGAAGATTTCTTAAATATAATAATCAGTATCTCAAGCAATTAAATTGGAGTAGCCTTGAATCTGTATTGGAGAATCTCCTAATTTTATGTATCAGTCATGTCTGAACATTAAAAACAATATTTACAAGTGTTTAAAATATTTGTTCACAATTATTCCTCCTGGCTACTTCTAGTTTTACATAAAAGTGTAAAGAAATTGTTATTTGAAAGGCATTGTAACTTTGCTTCTCAAAGGCTAGACAGAAGACTTTAAAAAAGTAGTATAATTTCCTGTTACTGCTATCTTCCTTGTTTTTTCTGTACCCATCTCCTTCACCAGAAATGCATGATAACCATAGTCTCATCCCTATCAATCTCAGATATGTGATTGTTTGGAATTCCTGCCTTTTTAACTAGGCTCACGTCCTCCCAACGTTTTAATGAACTTGGTTGAGAAGGACCAGCTTTCCCGTAGAGCTGAGCTTCATAGCCTGGCTTTATCAAGCCTTAATTGCTGTTGCTGCTTAAATTACAGTTAACCAATGAAAACGCACTTTCCCAAAGAACTAAAACTGTGCTTGCTCGCAGAAACAGATGGTACTTTTCTGTGTTCTCTATCTTTTCCTGCTTCCATCAGAGGGCCTTTTATCCCAGTTCTTTCCCTTTTATTTTGGCTGTGCTTATGGCATAACGTTTTCAACTGTTTTCTTTTTCTTTTCTTTTTTTTTTTTCTAAAGCATTTCTTGCAGTTTCTATTTTTGAGTTTTTGAAAGTGGAGCAAAAACGTAGATTGTATTCCAAGTGTCTCATGAGGAAATCTTTATTTTTCTGACATTTCTCTTACATTTTTTAGTGCTCTCCAACTGTAATATCTAGTTCAGAGGAAGGATTTTTTTTTTTTAAAGGAAAAACGGTTGCCTTTGTCGTCTTTCCAAAGCATTCAATTTAGTTTTCAGAGGAACAATACTTTTTATATTTAATCTACTTAATCATTTCATCTAATCTACTATTTAGCAGAATCCACAACTGGCACCTCATATGGTTGGCATAATCTGGGTTAGTGATAAACACAGCTAACTCTGGGTAAGCCTACATCCTGTTGGTAGGGACAGAGCCCTTGGGTACACTAGAGAACTTGGGTGGGCGGTAGCTAAACTGTAGGTTTCACAGAATGAGTGGAGAATATAGATTAATATGGAAAGTTGGTTGGTGAGCTGGAAATTGGGTTAGTAAGCATTTATATTTTAGCAAAGTTACCCAAGAAGTTCAATTCTTAGCTAAGGACAATACTTATTTTTTTCCAGAAAGTTACGTTAAGATGTTGATGTAATTAACCATAGCAGAGGATATGTTCAAATTGTTTAGCTATAAACTTATTTTTTATTTGTATTTATTTATTTTTTGAGACAGAGTCTCACTATGTTGCCCTTAGTAGAGTGCTGTGGCATCACAGCTCACAGCAACCTCAAACTCTTGGGCTTAATCCATTCTCTTGCCTCAGCCTCCCAAGTAGCTGGGACTACAGGTGCCCACCACAACGCCCGGCTATTTTTTTGTTGCAGTTCGGCCAGGGCAAGTTTGAACCCACCACCCTTGGTATATGGGGCCAGCGCCCTACTCACTGAGCCACAAGCGCCACCCTCTTTTTTATTCTTTTAAAGAATCTTAAGGACAAAGTAAGTGTAACTTTTATGCTATCCTTCTCTAATGAGTACATTTTATTGACTTATTTTTATATTAGCATTTTGCAACATGTGATTTATTATCCTCTTTTAATATAATGTCCTTAATCACATTGCACCATCTGTCCCCTAAATGTCCTCGATAACATAATCTTTTAAATATCACTTGTATAGAGCTATATATCGAATGATGCAGAAAACAATGAAATTAATCATAACTGTTATACCAGAGGGTGACTAGAGCAATAGACTGGTGAAAAGTAAGGTGAATACCAAATATTACTTTTGTAATCAGACCTAATCTATGTTGGAAAGTTGTTGTTAGTATCCAAATATGGCACAGAAATTTGTATCTAGGCAAAATAATTTTGGAACTCATTTCTTTTTTTTTTTTTTTTTTTTCATTTTTCAAAAAATTTAGTGTTGGGGATTCATTGAGAATATAAGAAACCAGGTTTCACTGATAGCATTTGTTAGGTCAAGTCCCTCTTACAATGGTGTCTTGCCCCCAAAAGGTGTGGCACACACCAAGACCCCACCCCCCTCCCTCCTTTCCTCTCTCTGCTTTTCCCTTCCCCACTCCTCCTCCTTCTTCCTCTCTCTGCTCTCCCCTTCCCCTACCCTTACCATGCCATTAATTGTCATTAATTGCCCTCATATCAAAATTGAATACATAGGATTCATGCTTCTCCATTCTTGTGATACTTTACTAAGAATAATGTGTTCCACTTCCATCCATGGTAATACAAAGGCTGTAAAGTCTCCATTTTTAATGGCTGAATAGTATTCCATGGTGTACATGGCATAAACTAGTCTAAAATCTGCCTTTCTGCTCTAAAAGATAAAGCTTAAGAGTCCCTTGGCAGATGGTACTTTAAATTATTTTTGCAGGAAATTGGTAGTATACAGGGCATTATATCAGTATCCTTTGTTAATTTAGGTATAATGATATAACCAGAGACTATACCATGAAACACAATAATGAATTCAAGGGCTGTGTTTTAGGTTAGATGGAGTATTTTCATAGTGTATTAAGCCCATCATAAGAACATAATAAAGATGTTTAGGGCTGGGCTCACACCTATAATCCCAGCAGTTGGGAGGCCAAGGAGGGTGGATTGCCTGAACTCATAGGTTCGAGACCAGCCTGAGCCAGAGCGAGAACCCCGTCTCTAAAAAGTAGCCGGGCATTGTGGTGGGTGCCTGTAGTCCCAGCTACTGGGGAGGCTAAGGCAAGAGATTTGCTTGAGCCCAAGAGTTTGAGGTTGCCATGAGCTATCACGCCATGTCACTCAACCAAAGGTGACCAAGTGAGACTCTGTCTCAAAAAAAAAAAAAAAAGATGTTCAAGTTCTTAACCATTTGTGGCGGGTGGGAGTGTTAGATTCAGCCCTTGGCTACCCAGTAAACCAGACTGAAGATGAGATCAATAACAGACAGCATTTGAGTCCACATAATGTAAGTTTAAACCTGGGATATTGATATAGTGGAAAGGGCATGCCTTAAAATCTGAATGCTTTTATTACAAACTATTAAGCCTCTACCAAGTACCTGGAATTAGAATACTTAGAACTGAAGATATTTATCTGTAAGGCCAGGGGGGCCATGAGCAGATTCTGAATAAGGAAATAACCTGTTTTTTTCACATAGAGTGCTGCGGTTGAATAGAGGGGATTATAAGAGGTTGAGATATTTGAGCGAGGTAAAGTCATTATAAGGAGAGATTGTTACTGCTTTGTGTCAAGAGATGGCAGACTCAGAACCATGTGCCAGTGAGGATGGAGAAAATGGAGCAGAATCAGGCGATAGTTAGGAGGTAGAATTGTTGGGACTGAGTAAGCCACTGTTCCCAGCCTGTATTCCAAGCACAGTTAGATTTTTGCATTCATGACTCTTCTTCATCCTCACGACATGATCAGTGTCATCAGGAAAGGATGCTTGGAGAGATTAAATAATTGAGATCCCACAGCTAGTGAGTGCTAGAACTCCAGTTTGCACCCAGCTCAGCCTCAGATGCACCAGTATACTATTATGGGTAGACCACGTTGTTGACTCTGAGGAATGAAGGCTGAGGAGTCAGCCTCTCCACCCAGATAGGGTGGCTGAGTCAGTGGTGATGTCAGTCCCAGAGAGCTGCAAAGCAGGGGAGGTTTAGTTGAGTCTAGCTTCGAACATTGTGGATTTGAGGCTCTGTGTGCAGACCATTAAGAAATCTCTAATAATACAGGGTTAGAGCTCAGGGGAAGAGGTTTAGGCTGGAGACAACATTTGAGACTCATCAAATAAGGACGAAGTAGCCCAGGGAGAATGTGTGAAGGAGGTTGTTGTGACCTGGGGAATACCAATCTTTTTATCAAAGTGTGGGCCAAAGATGGAACAAAGGGCTGGATGATTTGAAAGAAAAGCATGAAAGGGATGATGAATAATTAAAGGAGGGCAGAATTTTCATGGGGAGCAGGAAATGGAGGGGTGTATCCTTTTAGGTCTGACAGTCAGTCAGTGATGACTTCTTCAGAGGATAGTTGGAAGGAAATCGTTCCCCGATGATCCCGAGCCAGGGGCAAGTTATCTTGTCATTCTGGTATGAGGCTGGCTTTCCTCATGTGGCATCCTGTGGCCCTGGCGGCAGGAAGCTGGTGCTTTCTGTAGTGTTGGTTCCCTCTGGGAACAGGAAGTGAGTGGCCATTCCTGGACTGCGCTGAATACTCTTTTCTCCTTTGAACCATAATGAATGACTCTCCAAGAGAAGTGTAGAAAGAAGCAGTTACTTCTGTGACGTGGTGCTGTGATGCACAGGAGTGCTTACACATCTGTCCCCTCTTTGATGGCTCGTCCCCCTGCATCTCAGTGCCCAGTGCGAGGGTCTGGCACACACTGGGCGCAGATCACTGTTTTATAAACAAACAGTCCCTTCACTCTTGGTGGTACAGTTTTCAAAGCATATAAGATGTCCCTATGTAAGATGCTAGCATAATAGAACACAGAATAAGGTTTAATGTCAGGGAGTTGCACTGCCCTTGCCTTTCGCTCGTGTTGTGGGTTGCCTGGTTCAAGTGGCCCGCAATCTCATCGCTCTGCTGGGGGCAGATGGTAGCAGCGGTGACCGTGGTTTTAGGGCCTTGAGGGAGGTGCGGCAAACCTGCCTGCTGTCTATAGTTTCAGAATTGGCGGGGGTCGTATGTTTCAGAATTGGTGGGGGTCGTATGATACCATGACACCACTTCAGAGGAGGCCCTCCGGAGGGACCTTGAAAGCAGTGTGTCTGTGACCAAGCACCGCTGTGGCTGGCATAGACGCCTAGAAGGGACTTAGCAATGGGCTCAGAGGTTCTTTCCAGTGCTAAAATAATTTAAGGACTCTCAGATATTCTTTTGTTCTGTTCTTTGCCGATTTTACTTCATTCCGCATGTCAAATATATAATAAAAAGATGTCGGTAATAAAGGGCGTTTAATTGCTACAGTGTCTTAAATGGATTGAACATCATCAGAAGAAGGTTTTGAATAAACTTCCGATAATTTTGTTTGGAGTAAAATTCTTGGACAAAACCGAGGTTTGAATTTTTTGCGAGTGAAAGATGGTTGAAAATCTTATTGTGATGGAGTGAAATTTAAGAAAATGATAAACTCATGAAGCTTATTTAATGATCATTATCTTTTAAAAATAGGGTTGATACCTATGAGTTATACATCGTGTGTATTAGATGATTTGGACAAAGGCTGGGCACAGTGGCTCATCACTGTAATCCCAGCACTCTGGGAGGCCGAGGCAGGTGGATTGCTTGAGCTCACAGGTTCGAGACCAGCCTGAGCAAGAGTGAGACCCCATCTCTAAAAATAGCCCAGTGTTGTGATGAGCACCTGTAGTCCCAGCTACTCAGGAGGCTGAGGCAAAGGAATCACCTAAGAGTTTGAGGTTGCTGTGAGCTGGGACACCACAGCACTCTATGGAGGGTGACACAGTGAGAGTCTGTCTCAAAAAAACCCAAAACAATAATTTAGATAGCACTTTTTTCACTAGAAAGTAACCTGAGAAGAAAATATATCATTTAAATTCTGTGAAGTTTTGGCTTGGCACCTGTGGCTCAAGTGGCTAAGGCACCAGCCACATACACCTAAGGTGGCGGGTTTGAATCCCCAGCCCGGGCCCGCCAAACAACAATGACGGCTGCAACCAAAAAAAAAATAGCCAAGCGTTGTGCTGGGCACCTGTAGTCCCAGCTACTTGGGAGGCTGAGGCAGGAGACTCGCTTGAGCCCAGGAGTTGGAGGTTGCTGTGAGCTGTGATGCCACAGAACTCTACCCAGGGGGATAGCTTGAGGCTCTGTCTCAAAAAAAAAAAAAAAATTCTGTGAAGTTTTCTTCTCCAGGAAGATGAGTACAGAAGTAAGATGTAAAAAAAATTCAATACAGAGTTGTTGTTTTTTTAGCTTTCTAGTCTTTTTAGTTTTATAGAAATTAGAATATTCTTCCTGGCCTAGTTTTGAGAGGTTTTAGGTTTTTTTTTTCTTTTTTAAAATAAAATGTTATGATCTCTCTCTTATAATTTTACTGCAGGATAAATAAAGAAGAAAACGGGAAAGGAGCCAAGGATTGATTACATATGTTATAATAATGAGCAAATGTGGCAGGAAGAAGTATATTAAGACAAATCTAAGGTAGGTAGATACATGTTCGTCTGTTCTTTCGCAAGTTCTACTTACAAGTCCTTAAAGTTAAAATGATGAATGAATTGATAGATACATGTGTACATACACACGTGAATGGATAGCCAAGGCGATCATCTCCTGCCCTGTACTCTGCTTGGCAGTGCAGGGGAGAGGTGGAGACTCACTTTGGCTTATGTCCAGTGCTGGCCTTTTCAGTTAGAAGACCATACATAAGGATGTGGACAGGTCACTCTAATTGTAGCGTTAGAAGAGTCCCCAGGGTTTTATTTTCCCTCCTAGCCTGCAGGCTGTACTTTTAACTTAAGAAAACTGATGAAAGTCTCTATCAACATTTTACAGAAATCCAAATAGAAATTTTCAGGTTTTCTTTTGGTTCCTTTCAGAGACATCTGTTTCATTGGTTGGATGTAGCTCTAATGAGAAAAGAAATCTTCTATGACGCTTTTTATAAAGCTACTTAAAAATAGAGAATAGAGACAGGTTTAATAATTTTTCCTGGAGAGGGGAGGAGAGGATGGGTAAATCCACAACTAATAGGTACATCAGAGACTTCCTGGGTGAAGGGAATACCCATAACCTTGACTCGAATTGTACAAAAGCAAACTGTGTAACCAAAATGCGCGTAGCCCCGTAACATTTCAAAATTTAAAAATAATAATTTTTTCTTTTCCAATTGGATTCTATTTTTTAAAGAGATAAAAAAAATTGCAAGGGTAGGACAATTGCTCTGCAGTGTACTTTGTCTTTACAAATTGGATACAACTAAGATATCATTAGTCAGTTGAATACTTCAATTATGATTAAGAGACTGCCTTTGTCTTATTTTCTGTTGAATATTTTTGGCCTGTGTTTCTTTTCCCCTTCTCTCCTCTGACTTAGCTTTGACAACACTTTCCTAGGACCCCAGGATAGCATTCCCTTTCCTCTCCCTGATCCTCCCTGCTTCTGTATCTATTCCTGATTTCTAGGTATGCCTAAATAACTGATGGTTAATCACCTTGCTCCTATAATTGTACATTTTTTTACTGCTATATTCCTGTGTGTTCATTTCTGAAAAGTCTTTTAGAGGTTGTCTACCTGTTGTTTATGTTGTTTAAATAGGACCGTTACTGTACCTTAGTGTTTTGGGGAGTTATTATAGTAGATACAGACACTTTTTTATTATAGTCCTAGATTAAGTAACAGAAAGTCCTAGAAAATAACAGAATAACCAATACAATTCCAGTCTCCCAAGTTGTTAATCCTAGAAGTCTTTCACAGTTGTTTTCATGAAGGATTCTATTTTGAAAGAAAAACAACAGTAAACTAGCATTCTATTAAATTGGATCCCCACATATTCAGAACAGGTTGGAGTAATATTTGCTTTTCTATCAAAGGAGAAAAAGGCTTGCTAAATAACATGAAGGAGATTTCAGAAGAAATATTTAACCTCAAAAGAAAAGAATATTGCTACTGCTCTTAGTCATTTATAAGTTTAAGTATCTCCATTTTAGCAAATTCTTACGTGTGTTTTAGAATCATGGAACCAAATATTTGCCTGCTGTTAAATTAATATAGTGCTTAATGGACTTGTTTTAGTTTTTTACTATTTTAACTTACATTTTTATTTTAAAATATCCTGTAATTCATAATTGCTAATTGGTCCTTTTCCCCTCATAAAGATTATTATTTAAGATTAGAATACTACATAATTAATTAAAGACTATTAGTTTTAGTGCAGTTATGTTTAATATTTGGCTGTTACATCAAGTGAGATTATGGGGAATTATATTCTGTGATACATCTCTTCAATTTTAGTATATTTAGCTATAAAACATATAGTGAGCAATGCAGGCTTGTGGACTCTTTATTAAAAAATTTTTGAGGCTGATTTATAGATGTTTTATTGTATGTACATTATTTACAGCTGAGTTCATCATTTAGAGCTGAGTTCTAGATCCTATATTTTCTGCTGAGATAGTGCTTAAAAATGCCTTGTAAAGCGCATGATGCTTCTTGAGCACTTAGCGTCAGTTGAGGCTTGGTGCCCGTAGCTCAGTGAGTAGGGTGCCAGCCACATACACTGAAGCTGGCGGGTTTGAGCCTGGGAACAAAGACAACTGCAACCAAAAAATAGCCAGGTGTTGTGGCGGGTGCCTGTAAGTCCCAGCTACTCAGGAGGTTGAGGCAAGAGAATCACTTAAGCCCAAGAGTTTGAGGTTGCTGTGAGCTGTGAATGCCACAGCACTCTACTGAGGGCGACATAGTGAGACTCTCTCAAAAATAAATAAATAAATAAAAATAAAAAATAAATTTAAAAAATGGTTGAATCTCCTGCTCTAAGTCTTATGCTGGGGTTAGTTTTGGTAGGTTTAGGAGGTAGTACTGGGGAGCAGGTGGATATAGATTAGTACAATAAACTTTCTTGAAAATGATGGGGTATATATTTTAAATTGCTGATGTTGAGCTTGATTTTCTATAGATAACTTTTTCCTTTAAGTAAACTGATTTTAGTGTCCCACTTTTACTGAATGACGCAACACTGAGTACCATACTCACTACTTTAGAAGGATAAAATTAGGGCCCAGACATAAAGTGTGAAAGACAAAGAATATCTGAATGAGACTGTGACAACCGCTGCAGCATACTCAGCAAAACACGTCATCATTGTACAGTGCTCTCTGAACTGGACTACTCAGAGAGCACTGGCTATGGAAGGACCCTTGAGTTCAGCACAAGACCACTGTTACATCCCCGTCATGCTACCTGTTATGTTCCCAGTAGAAAGTCATCTAATCACTCTCAACTTTGTTTTTATCACTATAATAACATCTTCTATCAGGATAATTGACTAATCGGCTTACTTATTGATCACAGTTAGGGTAGATGCTGTGCTAGGCACAGGAAATGCATAGAACTCTAAGATGAGATCTCCCTCCCTGGGTCGCACACACTAGTTGTCCCGACTGTGTGAGCAGATGCTACACGAGCCCTGTAAGGGAGCCACTGTGTAAAATGCTTTGGGAACTCTAAAGAGAATAACTACTTCTGCCCAAGGCTATTAGAATAGGCTTTTGAAAGATGGAGTCCTTGAGCCAGGCCTTGAAAAACTAGTTGGAATTTGCCTGTTGGACAAAGAAGGGGTAAAGGGCATTTCAAGTGTAATAGATTAGACCTGGGGGAATAAGATGTGTCCTCGAATAAATGGCTAATTAAGGGACGTGCAGAGTGTGGGAAGGAATGGGGTGACCAGAGATGAGGCTGCAAAAGGAAAAGGGGGGCCAGGTTGGGGAAAAGAGTTAGAGGCAGTTTGGTTTGGTGATTGAGAATGTGGACTTTGAGAAAAGACCCTGGCTTAAAAACCTAGCTATGCCACTTAATACCTTTGCGATCAGATCAGAGTCTTTTTATTTTTTTACATTTTTTATTTTACGTTTTATTATTTTTGAGACAGGATCTCTCTCTGTTGTCCAGGCAGGTGTGCAGTGGTGTCATCATAGCTCACTGCAGCTCCAGCTCCTGGGCTCAAGCCATCCTCCTGTCTCATCTTTCAGAGTAGCTGGACTACAAGAGTGCACTACCATGCCTCGCTGATTTGTAGAAATAGGGTCTAGCCTGTGTTGCCTGGACTAGTCTTGAACTCCTGGTCTTAAGCAGTCTCCTTGTTCTGGTCTCTGAAAATGCTAGGATTATAGACATGAGCCATTGCAGCTGGCTCAGATCAGATTCTTTTTTTTTTTTTTTTTTTTGAGACAGAGTCTCACTCTGTCACCCTTAGTAGAGTGCTGTGGTGTTACAGCTCACAGCAATCTCCAACTTGTGAGCTTAAGTGATTCTCTTGCCCCAGCCTCCCAAGTAGCTGGGACTACAGGCACCCGCCACAATGTCCGGCTATTGTTTTTTTTTGTTGTTGTTGCAGTTGTCGTTGTTTAGCTGGCCCAGGCTGGGTTCAAACCCTCCAGCCTTGGTGTATGTGGCTGGTGCTATGGCGCTGAGCCTGAGAAGATTCTTCTTCTTTTTTTTTTTTTTTGTTTTTAGAATGCCATGGCATCACAGCACACAGCAACCTCCAGCTCTTGGACTTAGGTCATTCTCTTGCCTCAGCCTCCTGAGTAGCTGGGACTATAGGTGCCTGCCCCAATGCCTGGCTATTTTTTTGTTGCAGTTTGGCTGGGGTAGGGTTTGAACCCAACCACCCTCAGTATATGGGGCCAGCGCCCTACTCACTGACCCACAGGTGCTGCCCCCTGAGAAGATTCTTAACCTCCATAAGTCTCCTTTTCCTTCTCTCTAAAAGAACTAATTACAGTAGAACCTGTGAAAGTTGACCTCTCAAGGGACTGTAACAAACAGGTCAGCTTATGGAGGTAGTCAACAGAAGGAACTAGGCCTCCTGTACTGATATGTACATGTGGTGCATGTCTGGTCCGTGCAAAGTGGGTCAACTTAAGGAGGTTGTGGGTATAGGAAGGTGATCAGCTATGGAGGTTCCACTGTATATTGACCTCAGAGAATTAAGAATCAAAACTACTAGGCATTTACTACATGATAGACACTCAGAAAAGAGTAGTTATGGTTATGATGACTATTGTAAGAAGTTTGGATTTTACTCTACAGTTGGTAGGGAGACACTGAAGTGTTTTAATCAGAGAAGTATTTCAAACAGAATTACAAGTTTGAAAGGTAACTGTTGGCATGGGTTGGGGCCGGGAGATGGAGTAGAAGGGATTTACAGAGTAAGACACAGTTGTTCTTTAGAAGGGAGAATCATCATACCAGGTTACGATGCTGTAGGAGATGAAAGGGAGAGAGTTTCACGGGTGGGGAGAAAATTGGTTAGATGATGGAGTCCCCCTTCCTAAGATACTAAACGCAGGAGCTAGATACAGGGGTCCTCAAACTTTTTAAACAGGGGGCCAGTTCACTGTCCCTCAGACCGCTGGAGGACCGGACTGCGGACCCCGGGACGAGTCGGCTACTAAGCAGGACAGGCAGCGGTGGCAAAAACAGCCTGTGGGCCGGATAAATGTCCTAGGCGGGCTGCATGTGGCCCACGGGCTGTACTTTGAGGATGCCTGAGCTAGAACATACGCGTGGAGTAAGAAGAGGAGTTTAGTCTTGAACCCATTTTAAAAATATGTGTGTTTGAAAATGTCATAAAGCATTTGGATGTATGATTTTGGAATTCAGAAGAGATCTCTAGGCTAGAGATGTAGCTTTGAGAGTCAAAGGCTTAAAGCTAATACGTGTTCACATCCTGAGAAATGGATGATGTTGAACTTGGAGAGATGTGCGAGTGAGGCAGGAAGGCCAAGCAGACCCCCCAACATGTGGAACACTGAACAAGGGAAGAAACAGGCAAGTTAGTTTGTGCAGGAATTGCCAGAGAATTGGATGAGAATAGGAAAGTGTAATACAGGACACCGAGGAAGAACGAAAATGATGTCAACAGTGTGAGTGCTGCTGGGGTGGGACTTAAACGTAGGTTGGGTTTAGTGGGAGAGATTGGTTACCTGTTCTAGAGAAGCTTTCGAGAGGCAGGGCCTGTTTGGGGTTGTCTTAGGAGCACGGGGGAAGGTGAAGAAATGGACTCGTGCTCTTTTAGTAGTTCTAAAATTACTACTAATTCTAACAAGTAGTTCAGAAAGGAAGAGGAGCGGTTTAAGGGGTTAGCTAGAAAGATTTCTGGTTCAGTGAAGGTGCGCGCGCGCGCGTGTGTGTGTGTGTGTGTGTGTGTGTGTGTGTGTGTGTTGGAGATGGGAGAGACTGGAAGGTATTTAAATCTTGACCGGGAGGAAATCATTACAGAGGAGGGAGAGTAATTGATCGTGTAACCCCCCTGCAGAAGAGAGGGAAGGGCATAGGATCCATAGAACAGATCCAGGAATTCTGAGAGTGGGAAGGACAGAGGAGAGAGACAGGGGAAATGGTGGGTGTAAATGTGGGTTTATTGACTTGGTGGCAGGAAGTTGAGGGAATTTGCTTTAGAAACGGGAGGCAAGGTTTTACCTTGTGTGTCGTTACTATGTAAATTTAGGGATTTGAGAAGAAAGAAAATTGGAAACAGTCATGGAGAATGAGCGAGGAAGCCCCATCTGAGGTTGAAGACCACGAATTCAAAAGCTTTCATAATGTTCTGTCTTAAACTTGTATTCAGTATTGCTTGTCAGCTTTACTGCGGGCATAGAGGACACAAAATTTGTCTTATCCAAGATTGATAGACTCACCAAAAGTAGGATGACCAGACGTCCCGCTTTTGGCGGGACAGTCCCGATTTTTATCAGTTTGTCCTGCATCCCGTGGCATTTTTAAAAAGTCCCGACTTTTGGAAAGAACGCATGAACGGGCGGGAGAACAGGAAGGGAATATACGGTTTTCGGCTGCCATGTGGCTATTTCGCCAGAATATGAGTTTTATATTATTTTTGTTAATTTTATAATGTTAAACTGTAATAATAACAAATAATTGTTGAGAAGTGATTATGGAGAAC
>CAUYQS010040010.1:0-26789 GCA_963574585.1 Otolemur crassicaudatus
AACGTTTTAAAACAATAACTAAGAAAATGACATGAAGGCTATGTTAACCAGTTTGATGGAAGTGTTTCGGATTGTGTGTGAAAACCTCACACTGTACCCCAGAAGTGCATTAATGTACATAGTTACCATTCAATAAAAAAAAAAAAAAAAAAGTAGCAGCAGGGAATAATAAGGCCTATCTCCATTTGAAAGTGAATGCCCCAGGCTCGGGGCCCCTAGCACAGTGGTTAGGGCACCAGCCACATACACTGAGGATGTCAGGTTCGAACCTGGCCCAGGACTGCTAAACAACAATGACAACTGCAACAAAAAAATAGCTGGGTATTGTGGCAGGTGACTATAGTCCCAGCTACTTGGGAGGCTGAAGCAAAACAATTGCTTAAGCCCAAGAGTTTGAAGTTGCTGTGAGCTGTGATGCCAAAGTACTCTACCAAGGGCAACATAGTGAGACTCTGTCTCAGAAAAGAAAGAAAGAAAGTGTATGCTCCACCTAGATACATTTTGATTTTCTTTTCCCTTCCTTCTCTTCTTTCCCCTTCCTTTCCTTTCCCTTCTCTTCCCTTTCTCTTTTCTTCTTTTTTCCTTTTTTCATTGATGATTGCACAAAGCACAGCTTTGCCCAGACTATGCCAGTGGGCTTTAAGACTTTATTGTGTCATCTCCCTGACCAGAAGAAAAATTGTTTCCTGGGGGATATCATGAGAACCCAGAAAATGCATTAGGAAGGTATTGCATACATCTGCTCTACGTTGAAGCTGGAGGAACCAAAACAGTGCTCACAGATAAGGCCCAGAATATCCCACCCAGCTCTTTAGGGTGGGAGACCTGAAGAATATAGGGCTGAATATATATATATATATTCCTGAATATATAATAATATATATTATATATAATGATACATAATACCTATATAATATAATACATTCCTAAATATAGGGCTTGGGGGTCAAAGACCTGACTCCTTAGCACTATGCAGTGCTGGATTTGGAGAGTTCTTTCATATATGAGATATCACATGTGAACTCCTGAGGTGTAGGTGGCTACCCAAAGATTAGGGAATTTACTGTGCTAACACATTTTATAAAACTAAGTTTTAAAATCATATAAAACGAAATATCAGGCCCTCTGAGTTATGTCCTATTTTATTTATTTATGTCCAATAGCTACATTATTGCAGATGTCTGATTTTTGTTTGATACAGTGATCTACTTTCATTCAGCTAGAATTTACAGGCTGTAAATATGTTTGGAGAATAGTTTAAAGCCCCCTGTTGGGTGGTGGATAATTCCAGGTGATCCAGATACGGCCGCACATATAAAGGTTATAATGTTTAATTGAAGGTGAATCTAAATACTGTGCTATGATAGAATTCAATAAAGATTCTGAAAATATATGATAAGAAAAGACTGAGTGTTTAGAGGGAACAACAGGTAGAATTTTGACAGAGAGTTAAGAAAGCCTTTGAAGAAGTCATTTGTTTTCGGCTTGAATGATATTAAAAACCATACAGTATATTGCATTTTCCATCTTATAAGATTTTATTCTTTTCCCAAGTTCTTTTTTCTTATGTCACTATCATTGTTTGTAATTAATTTCACTGTTATTTTCTGTTTACCAGGGAGCACAGCTCTAATGTTAAGCTTTGCATACTAGTAAAACATGGATTAATATGGCTCTAGTACAAAATTTTTCCTTTAACCTAAAATAAGTAGTGGGAGCAATAATGAGGAATTCTGTACAAATTTATAATAAATGATTATCAGAAAATATATAATCTATGATGTAACTCTAAAACTATTACTCTTTATGTTACTGCAACTAGTTAAATATCTTTAATTAATACAGTATATTCTCCCTCTTCACAATTACCTTGTTAAATCATTCCTAATGTATAGTTAATTGCTTTCATAATCCCTCCATTTTACAAATTAGATTCCTTTACATTTAGATCATTAATATGACAAAATGATATATAACGCCTCGAGTGTTTTAAAAATACCTCATGGCTTGTATCTTTAAAGTTCACCAGATAAAATGTAGAATTAATTTGGGTGGCATTGGCACAATGCCTGGCACGCAGTTGATGTTTGATTGTTTGATAGATGATCCGAGGGAAGACACAGAGACAAACATTGGCTTCATTGTATGTATAAGTGTCTCCTGTGGAATCGTGACTGGTGTAAAGCCAATATGTTGATCATTTTTAAATTCTTAAAATAGCTCCAGGTTATTGAATGTTTGCTATGTGCTGCAGAGATCTTTAATCTTATAGTTGCTTCATTGGCAGCTTTTCTAATTGTACAAATGAAGGCCCAGGGACTAAGAAATTATGAATCTTGCACAATGTCCGTGGGCTTTAAGACTGAGTGTGCAGCCTCCATCTGACCAAAAGAGAAACTGTTTCTTGGGGGGAATCACGCGGGCCCAGCAAATGCATTGAGAAAGGCACTGAGTGCATCTAGGTTGTACATAAGGGGCAGGAGTAAAACTGTAAAACTCGAACAACATGACTAAAAATCTGTTTTCCCTCAGTGTACTGTAGATTGAATAATGCTTCCCTCTTCTGCTGAAAATGTTATGTTCATCCCTAGAGCCTATAAATATATTACATGACAAAGAAGATGGAACCCTAGATGGAATTAAGATTACCAACCACCTGCTTCAAAATAAGAAGGTTGTCTGGATAGTCCCAGTGAAATCAAGTGGGGAAAAGGAAAGCAGGAGACTTGAAACTAGAGAGATGGTGTCATGAGAACGACTCAAATGATCATCACTGGCTTTGAATACGGAAGAGGACCCTGAGTCAGGGTGGACACCCTCTGGAAGCTGGAAAAGTCAGGGCAATGGACTATTAAAGTCTCCAGAAAGAAACGTAGTCCTGCCAACACCTCCATTTTAAGTCCAGTGAGATTCACTTTAGACTCTTGACCTCCAAAAGTCCAAGATAAATGCGTACTATTTAAACCTACTAAGCTTATGATAATTTGTTACAACAGCACTAGGAAACCAACACAATCTCTTTGCTTCTCTAAGGAAGCCAGAAACTTTCTCTTTTGTCCGATGGAAAGGCATCGTGTGCACAGGAATGTAATTTAAGGTAAATAAGAAAATTCATCTAAAAACGATGGCAGGCCTGTTGTGAGCTAAGAGAAAACCAGAAGTCTGGAGGTTCAAGATACAGTTTTTAATTGAATGCCCTGAGTCTTTATCATAATAAGTGTTGAACAAATATTTGCTCAATGGATAAATAAAATGATGAATGAGTGAAAAACCTACAGACCAGTAATTATGTACCAATTTACATTTCATCAGCCTTACAGAAATATAATTGCTAATTTTAAAGGTGAAGCTGATATCCCATTGTTTTAATTTGAATACTTTTGATTGCTTAAGTTGAAAGTCTTCCACATGATTATTAGATATTTGTGGAGTGTCTTTCCTGAATTATCTTTTGATTACTGAGAATTTCTCTTCATTTAATTTCAGTTTCTTAAGTTCTTTAGAGAACATAGCTATCAACCTTGTATTTGGGATTTTTTTTTTTCAAATATACCTTTTCAGTTTGTTGATTATCTTTTAAATGTACTTATAACACCCTTTGAAGCATCGACTTACTAAAATTTAGAATCAAATTTCTTGAGTTTTCCTATTGGTGACTTCTTCCATTATTTCCAAACACCAATTCTTTTGGAATTTGTTTTGGAATATTACGTGAAGATAAAAATTATTATTTTTAAAATAATTGACTTAATAGTTACAGTAGCAATTGTGAAATAATTTCTCTTTCTCTGTAATTTATTATGTTACTTTTTTAAAAATATCACCTTATGTTTGATATGTTGTTTGTTTTTGTTTTTTCAAAGATATTTTAGGGCGGCTCCCATAGTTCAGGGGATAAGGCACTGGCCATATACACTGAGGATGGTGGGTTCGAGGCTGACCTGGGCCTGCTAAAGAACAATGACAACTGCAGCAAAAAAATAGCCGGGTGTTGTCAGGGGTGCCTGTAGTCCCAGCTACTTGGGAGGCTGAGGCAAAAGAATAGCTAAAGCCCAAGAGTTTGCGGTTTCTGTGAGGTGTGATGCCACGGGCACCCTACCGAGGCTGACATAATAAGACTCTTGTCTCAAAAAAAAGATGTTTTGGTTCATGGCCTTGTTTCTCTATTCTTATGCTACCATTTCCCCAACCTCAAAATATGACAGCTCTATAGCATGTTTTAATATTCATCACTTGAACTAAGAGCTCAAGCCCCAGATACCAACCTTGCTTAAAAAGTACTATTTTAGCTGTTCCACTGTTTTAATCTCTCTAGTCTTAAATATAAGCATGATACCACCTTTTTTTTGGTTTGTTTGTTTTGGCCAGGGCTGGATTTGAACCCGCCACCTCTGGCATATGGTGTTGTACCCTAACCTTTTGAGCCACAGATGCTGTCCACAACCTTTATTTATTTATTTATTTATTTATTTTTTCAAGACAGAGTCTCACTGTGTCACCCTTGGTAGAGTGCTGTAGCAGTCACAGCTCACAGCAACCTCAAACTCTTGGGCTTAAGTGATTCTCTTGCCTCAGCCTCTCAAGAAACTGGGACTACTGGTGCCCCCTATAATGCCCGGCTCTTTTTCTGTTGTAATTGTCATTGGTGTTTGGCAGGGTGAGCTGGGTTGGAACCTGCCAGCTCCAGTGTATGTAGTGTATGTGGCTAGTGCTCTAGCTGCTGAACTACAGATGCCGAGCCTTTTAAAAATTTTTTTGATTGATCTTAGTTTAGAAGTGGAAATGGACTCCTGATTTATCACAATTGCAATAAGTATACCTGTTTGGTTCTTGTGATATAGTTGTAACTTATATGCACCTCCCTCAATTACTTTGCTACGTAGTTTAAAGTCAGAGTATCCCAATTTGAAAATCACCCTGGGAATTATGTATTACATCTTAAAATTAGTTATTATCATATATTTGAAAATTATTGACTACTGTATACTTATTTTAAATAAGTCACTTTGCTGAAATAGGTTATTAATTGACTTGTAATCACAGATGACAATTTTGTATTGTTTGCTTCTAGGAACAAAATTTAGTTTTACCATTTTCAAAACTTATGCCAATTATTTCTTTTTTATGTTTTATTTCATTGATGATAATTTTTATGTTCATGTAAATAATAATGACTATAGCATACCTCTTGGGGGAGGAACACAATTATCTAACAAGGGAAATTATCAAAGAGAGACTCTATCTAACAAATACAATCGGTGTAACCTAATTCTTTGTACCCTTAATGAATCTGAAATGATAAAAAAAATAATGATAATGAAAGCCATCTTTCTCTTATTCTTCAGTTTTATCAGAAAGCTTTATTATTGCATTATTAGTATACTTCTGATAATAGTCAACTTAAAATATTATTTTAAATGAGTCTTTTATCAATAATTTATTTAGTTAGTTGTTTATTTTCATGATAGCAAAATTTTACTGAACTCCACATCTAGCAACTCTTTGATAACCAGCAATTTTCTGTCAATGTAATATTTGAAAAAAAGCTATTTTAGACTCCTTGATTGTTCCTTCATTATTAAATACAATCTAATAAATAGAGTTCATTTTTATTTCTCAACCATTTGGGATCTTCATTAGAAACCTCTGTTGCTGCTATCTAGGAGTGAATAGCTAACTCATCTTTCCAGAATGGATCACATATTATTTTACCCTTCAAATTCTATCTGGCATACACTCTTTATGTATTCTTGATATTTCTTTCTGCATCTTAAGATTTTTTGAATGTCAACCTAAAAGTTTTTCTGTTACTTTTCGCAAACAAAAGTGCAAAGGTTCCGTTGAAGCAATTCTATCGACTCAAAAGGAAAAAACAAGAACCAACCCAAAAATTAATTGGAGGAAAAGAGACATGAAAGGGAGCACCAAGATTTCTGGAAATCTCTCCCAGAGTTTCCTTGAGGGAGAAAATCATTGTCACCAGTGCCAAGTGGCTTTCAAAGACCAAGCACCCAGGTGCTCACTTTTGCTTCTTCCTGTGGGTGTTGCATTGCCTTGGGCAGCCCCAGTGTATAGATCCTAGAATGACTGACCTTCCCTCCCTCCCTCCCTTCCTTCCTTCTTTCCTTCTTCCTTCCCTCCCTCCCTCCCCTCTTTCCTTCCTTTTCTTTCTTTCATTAGGACTCAAATCCACTCTATCTCTCAATTTCAGTATAAACATGACTTATCAAACTCATGGACCTTCTCACCAGGTTAGAGAGGATGGATCTGTGTACCCCAGACTTCCATCTTATGCACAGCAGAGCCTTCTCTGGACAAACTCATCCCTCCCTACCTCAGGAATCTGCTTTTCTCCCGAAACTTTACTACTCTGAATAAGAATGGGGGTCTTTAGCATCATCTAACTTGAGGAGTCTGTTTCAAAATTTATTTGGTATTTGTCACATTAGGATCTCAGCAGAAATCTATTCTTTTAACACTCTAGTGCTTACATCTTATTGGAAGTGCAGATAGTATTGAATACAAGTTTCTCTAACTCCAAAGTCTGTTTTTTCCCCTCAATTCTACATGTATTTAATGAATTTAAACTCTCTTCCACATGGTAGAGATTTCCACAAATATTTTTTTCGTTGTGCATTTATGATTTTGTTGGCTATAGTTATGAAAAATTTGATGCCACAATATGCATATATATTCTACTGTACAGAGTGTTCCAAAAGTTGCCCCTGAAATCACCATGCATAGGGAAGATGAGAAATTGTAGCTAAATGTACCTTTATTTATAAATATTCATTACAAAATTTTACAAAATATTTAGAAAGTATTCACTACCTGATGGCCATCTCTTTGTAAAATTTTGTAACGAACATTTTGTAAATAAAGGTACATTTAGCTACAACATCCCATTGTCCCTACGGATGATGACTTTAGGGTCATCTTTTGGGGCGTGTTGTAGGTACAACAGCTGTGAGTAGTGTCTCTAGTCCTAATCCTTATAAGAAAATATATCAGTCAGTGCCTAAAGCTCAGTGGCTAGGGAGCCAGTCACATACACTGAAGTTGGCAGTTCAAATCCTGCCTGGGCCTGCCAATCACCAATGACAACTACAACCAAAAAAATAGGTGAGCATTGTGGTGGGTGCCTGTAGTCCCAGCTACTTGGGAGTCTGAGGCAAGAAAATCGCTTGAGCCCAAAAGTTTGAGGTTACTGTGAGCTGTGACACTATAGCACTCTACTGAGGGCAATATAGTGAGACTGTCTCAAAAAAGAAAAAGAAAGAAAAAGAAAAAATATATATCAAGTTCCATGCTAGAATATCGAAGAGCTCAAAATTGATGAAAAGACAATTGTATTATCATGTTTGGAGGGACATCAATTGTCCCTTTACCAATTAGGGAAAAAAATGTATCATTTGGAGATAACAAATTTGCATATATGAAAACAGGTTAGACTCTAGAGAACAAAACTGTTTTCTTTCACGTAAGTTAAAAAAGTGTTCCTTTATTTATTTTAAGTCAAGGGTAATTTTCAAAAATCTTAGAATAATTTCTCTGCTTCCAGGATCATAATTAAAATTACAGGAGATTTTCCCTTAAATTATTCTTCTTAAAATTAAATTGCAAAACCAAAATGATTTCATTTCATCATCATATTTTATTGAAATTCAATTGTCACTTCTCTCTCCCTCTTTGCTGAATATCTAATGTCTCTGTTTGTCCATTTTCCCCCCTCAAATGGACTCAAGATTTTCACACTTGAACTAGATTTTTATTTTTAAATAAATTTCTCTCTGCTGGCCAAATATATAGATCAGTGATTTACTCCTTCAAAAGCTAAACGGTACAGATGATTGATAAATTAACTTGAAAAAAAAATGTGTCTTTGTCTTGACACTGAATTTGATTTTTATGAAAATCTCCTATATGATCTGGCATGTTAGAAATAAGGCTGAAATAGAATAAGGTCAGGATATTTGGGACCCAATGGCTTCATATGGGCAGAGAGTATTGCTGAGTCTCTCAGACTTAGTAAGTCACAGAGAAGAAGTATCTCAGAAGAATTGACTGAAGGCCCGGCCCTGATCTATTTCCAATGGTTCAGGCCATAGCTGTCCCTATTTCTATAAATATAAACATGTAAATAATTTACTTGATGTGGGAGTTTTGGGAAACTTGTATTCTTAATGAAATCCCAGTAGATTTGAAGCATAGACCAGATTCTTTGGCTCTGAACAAGAAGCCTGAATCCAGGTACTTTGATTTAGATTCTGTTTTTCTTGTCTAAAGCTTTATCAATTTTCTGCCACTCTTCCTTGTGAATTTGGCTTCCTACCTTCTGAGATAGAAATGCCAGATCTGTGTAATAGAGGGAAAGAGGTCCTGGATTAAGGGACTTCTGCTTTCTGTGTTTGCAATTACTTTGTCCTTAGAAATAATTAATTATAATAACTAAAATAAAATATACTGCATTAATTTTCAGTGTATAATTTAATGTGTTGACATATGCATATATCCACGAAAAAAATCACTATTGTAAAGACTGTGAACATTTCCGTCAGCCTCCAAAGTTTCTTCACACAATTTGGTAACTCTCCCTCCCTCCTTCCCCCACTGTCCTGTTCTTAGGCAAACACTTATCAGCTTTCCCATGCTATATAGATTACTTTGCATTTTTGACATTTTTATGTAAATGCAGTCACAGGGTAAGTATTCTGTTTTGTTCAGTGACTTTCACTTAAGCATAATTATTTGAGAATTTTGCATATCATTGGATTTATCGATAGTTAGTCTATTCCTTTTGGTTGCTGAGTTATCTTTCATCTTATGAGTGTGCAGACATCTATTTATCAACTCTTCTGTAATGAACATCTTGCTTCTTTCTAGCCAGGGGCTATAACACATAAAGTTTGTCTTGTTTGTTTTCTGTTAAAGGTCACTTTCTTGAAACTACTGCTTCAGATCATTGAGTCCTTTGTGGTTCCATGTGAAACCACAAAAGACTCACGTAAAATTTTCTATTTGTATAAAAAATACATTTGGGATTTTGATAAGGATTTTAGTGAGTCTGTAGATCACTTTGGGTACTATGGACATTTTCAACAATTTTTAATTCTTCCAATTCTTGAATTTAGAATATCTTTCTGTATATTTGTGGCTTCTTCAATTATTTTTATCAATGTTTTATAGATTTGAGTTTACAAATCCTATCCTTGCTTAAATTTATTCCTAAGTGTCTTATTTTATTTTTTGTAGATATTATAAATAAAATTGCTTTATTGGTAATTGATTACTTTTTCTGCTGGTGTGTTGTTAATGTATAGAAATGATATTGACTTTTATATGTTGACTTTACATCCTGCAACTTTACCACATTGTTTACTAATTTTACTAATTTTTGTGGGATCTGTAAAGTTTCTATGTGTCACTGTATGTCAGCTACAAATAGAAACAATTTAACTTTTCATTAAGATTTGAAGGCCTTTCATTTATTTCTCTTGCCTAATTGTTCTGGTTAGGATTTCTAGTAATATGTGGAAATGATTAGGGCAGTCATCTTGTCTTATTCCTAACCTCAGAGGAAAATGTTTAAGCTTTCCACTACAGCATATACTATGGGTATGTCATGTGTGATTTTGGTGTGTTGAGGTACATTCCTTCTATGACTAATTTGTTGAATTTTTTATTATGAAAGGATGTTGAATTCCGTCAAATGCTTTCCCTGCATCTCTGGAGATAATTATATGAGTTTTGCCCTCCATTCCTTAGGATAATAAATTACATCTATACATTTGCGTATGTTAAATCATCCTTTTATCTCCAGGATAAATTCCATTTGATTATGGTGAATGATCCTTTAATATGCTGTTCATTTAAGTTTGTTAGTATTTTGTTGAGGATTTTTACATCTATGTTCTGGAGGGATATTGGCTATATTTTTCTTTATTTTGTAGTATACCTGTCTGGCTTTGGTACCAAGGTAATGCTGAACTCACCAAATTATTTTGGAAGTATGCTTTCTTCTTCATTTCTAAAAGAATTTAAGCAGGATAGGTAATGGGTAAAGTCATGCTAGATTCTAATATTTAATGAAAACCTAGTAACCATCCTGGGTACAGTAAATACACAGTTTATACCATTATGGCAATGTATAAATCAATTATATCACTAAGGAAAATGTCCTCGACTTTTCTTTGACAGTAGATTTTCTTGTTGTTGATTCACTCGTCTGACCATTACTCTTATGTTCATACTTTATATTTCTTTGTAAGTCAGACCCAGTAGGCATACGATCTAGGAATCTATCTATTTCTTCTAGCTTATCCAATTTGTCGGCATATATATATTATTCTTCATAGTTTCTCATGATCCTTTGTATTTCTGTGGTATCAGTTTTAATTCCTCTTCTTGCCTTTCTAATTTTATTACTTTTAATTTTTTCTTTATTTTTTCTTCATTTATTTAGTTATAAGTTTGCCAGCTTTATCTTTTAAAAAATTCAAAGCTTTGCTGATTTTTTCTATTGTTTTTCTAGTCTCTATTTTACTTCTCTCTCCTGTGACCTTATTATTTTCTTCCTTCTGCTAACTTTGGGTCTCATTTGTTTTTTTTTTTTTTTCCTTTTTTGTTTAATTATAAACACATAGATCATGTATACATTAATGCATTTATGGGGTACAATGTGCTGATTTCATATAGAATTAGGAAAGCTTACATCACACTGGTTAATATGTAGCTCATCTCATTTATTTAATTATTGTTTTCAGACATTTATACTCTATACTAACAGATCCAACATGTACCCTTGCATTATGCACTATTGGTGTGATCCCACCATTCACCCTCCCACAATATGACCTCCCCCTTCCCTTCTAAGCCCCCCTCCTCCCTCCTTCATCTTGGGCCATAGTTGTGATCTATTCTTCATATGAAAGTGTGAGTGATTGTAAATTGATTTCATACTAGTACTGAGTACACTGGATATTTTTTCTTCCACGCTTGATATACTTTACTAAGTAGGATATGTTACAGCTCCATCCATGTAAACATAAAAGAAGTGAAGTCTCCATCTTTTTTAAGGCTTCATAATATTCCTTGGTATACATATACTACAATTTATTAATCCATTCATGGATCCATGGGTGCTTGGGCTTCTTCCAATCTTCCATGACTTGGATATTATGAATTGAGCTGCAATGAACAATCTGATGCAAATATCTTTGTTATAAAGTGATTTTTGATCTTTTGGATATATACTTAGTAGAGGAATTACTAAGGATCAAATGGCAGATCTGCTTTTAGATCCTTGAGTATTCTTCATATTTCTTTCCAAAAGGGACATATTAGCTTGCACTCCCACCAGCAGTGCAGAAAAGAGTATTACCTTTTATCCACATCCATGCTAACATCTGTAGTTGTGAGATTTTGTTATGTGAGCCAATCTTATCATCTTTAGATGATATCTCAAAGTGGTTTTGATTTGTGTTTCTCTGATGATTAACGATAATGAGCATTTTTCATGTGTCTGTAGGCCATGCACCTATCTTCTTTAGAGAAGCTTCTGTACAAGTTCCTTGCCCATAATGAAATGGGATTACTTGTTCTTTTCTTATTAATAAGTTTGAGTTCTCTGTGGATTCTGGTTATCAAACCTTTGTCAGAAGCAGAACCTTCACATATCCTTTCCCATTCTGAGGGCTATCTGCTTGCTTTACTTACTGTGTTCTTGGCTGTGAGAATCTTTTTAGTTTGAAAAGATCCCAGTAATGTATTTTTGGTATTGCTTCAATTGCCCGGGGTGAGGGTTCTCCTCAAAAATATTCTCCCAGGCCAAATTTTTCAAGTGTTTCTCCTTCACTCTCTCTAAGAATCTTTATAGTTTCATGTCTTAAGTGTAAATCTTTTATCTAGTGAGAGTCAATTTTCATTAATGGTGAAAGATGTGGGTTCAGTTTCAGTCTTCTACAAGTCACCATCAATTCTCCCAGCACCATCTGTTAAATGGGGAATCTTTCCCCCAATTTATAATTTTGATGGGCTTATCAAAGATCAAATGACGATCAGTGTCTGAGTTCATCTCTTGGTTCTCAATTCTGTTCCATACATCTACCTCTCTATTTTTGGACCAATACCATGTTGTTTTGATCACTATTGATTTATAGTACAGTTTGAAATCTGGTAGCATGATTCCTCTCGATTTTTTTTTATTTCTGAGTAATGTCGTGACTATTCAAGGTTTTTTCTGGTTCCATATAAAACGAAGTATTATTTTTTCCAGATCTTTAAAGTATGACAGTGTTGCTTTGATAGGGATTGCATTAAATTTGTAACTTGCTTTGGGTAATATGGACATTTTAACAATGTTGCTTCTTCCCAGCCATGAACATGGTATGTTTTTCCATTTGTTAACATATTTAGATATTTCTTTTCTCAGAGTTTCATAATTCTCTTTATAGAGATCTTTCACGTCTTTTGTTAGGTAAAGTCCCAAATATTTCATCTTCTTTGGCAAAACTGTAAAGGTAAAAGAGTCTTTGACTTTTTTTTTTTGGCATGACTATTATTGGTATATATAAAAGCTACTGATTTGTGACTATTGATTTTCTTTCTTGAAATGCTACTGAATTCCTTGATCACTTCTAAGAGATTTGTGGTTGAGTCCCTGCAGTTTTCCAGGTATAAAATCATATTATCTGTGAAGACTAAAAGTTTGATCTCCTCTGACCCTATTTGTATACCCTTGATCACCTTCTCTTACCTGATTGCAATGGCTAAGACTTCCATTACAATATTAAAAAACAGTGGAGACAATAGCATTAACAGAATGGAGGCAAAGATGGAATTAGAAATTCATGGAGCAATTCAAAAGTTTTCTCAAGAATTCAATGAATTCAAAGACAAAAATCACCAAAGATTTTGACACATTGAGGCAAGAACTTGTAGCCCTCAAAGATCTGACAAATACAGTAGAATCCTTCAGTAATAGAATGGAGCAGGCAGAAGAAAGGATCTCAGACACTAAAGACAAAGCTTTTGAACACTTCCAAATGCTCAAAGAGGAAGAAAAGTGGAGAGCAAAAATGGATCATTCCCTGAGAGAATTGTGGGACCACTCCAAAAGAAAAAAACATTAGCCTCATAAGAATCCCTGAAGGAGAAGAGGATAGTCCAAAAGGCACAGATGCTCTACTCCAAGAGATAATTGAAGAGAACTTCCCAAGGATGAAAAGAGACACTGAAATTGAGATAGCAGACAGTTTCAGGACCCTAACACGACTCAACCAAAATAATGTATGTTTTAGACACATGGTAATGAACTTCACCAAACTTAATATGAAGGAGAAAATCCTTCAAGTGGCCAAATGTAAGAAAATCATAACCTACAAGGGGATGAATATTAGAATGACTGCAGATCTTTCTGCTGAAACTTTTCAGACCAGAAGAAGATGGTCATTGACCTTCAATTTCCTAAAACAAAACAACTTTCAGCCCAGGATCCTTTATGATGGAGAAGTTAAATACTTTAATTACATACACATGTTGAAGAAATTTGCCATGACCAAACCAGCTCTTCAGGATATCCTCATACCCATCCTCAATAACGACCAGCACAATGCTCTACCACCTAAGTAAACTCACTCTGAAATTCTTGATCAAAACCCAATTTCCACAGTGATGAAAAAATTCAAAATGTCCACTAGACTTTTGAAAAATGTGACACCCAAAATACTATCAATACTCTCAATTAATATGAATGGCTTAAACTGTCCTCTTAAGAGGCACAGATTGGCTGACTGGATACAAAAGCTTAGGCCAGATATCTGTTGCATACAAGAATCTCATCTTACCTTAAAGGATAAATGTAGACTCAGGGTGAAGGGATAGGCATCTGTAATCCAGGCAAATGGAAATTAGAAAAAAGCAGGGGTGGAAATTTTATTTGCAGATATATTAGATTTTAAGCCAACAAAAGTAAAGAAAGACAAGGATGGTCACTTCATATTTGTTAAGGGAAACATTCAACATGATGAGATGTCAGTTATTAACTTTTATGCACCCAACCAGAATGCTCCTCAATTTATAAAGGAGACCCTAATAGACATGAACAATTTAATATATTCCAGCACCATAATAGTTGGAGATTTTAATACCCCCTTGGCAGTATTGGATGGATCTTCCAGTGAGAAACTAAGCAACTTAATTTTGGACTTAAACAACAATTGAATTTAACAGACATTTACAGAACATTTCATCCTAACAAAACTGAATATACCTTTTCTCATCAGCCCATGGAACTTCCTCCAAAATTGATTACATCTTAGGCCACAAGTCCAACCTCAGTAAATTTAAAAGTATAGAAATTATTTCTTGTATTTTCTTGGATCTTCTCACAATAAAAGTTGAACTCACCTCATTTGTTTTTAGTTTTTTAGTTTCTACAAGTGTAACTTTAGATTCCTTAATGGAGATCTTGATTCCTTTTGGATGTAGACATTTACTGCTATAAATTCCCTCTCAGAACTGCTTCTGCAGCATCCCATAAGTTCTAATATGTTTGTTTTCATATTTATTTGTGTCAAAAGTTTTTAAAAATTATTTTCTTTATTTGTTCATAAATCCATTGGCTATTCAGAAACATATTGTATCTGTAAATTTTGCAAATTTCCTCCTTTTGTTGATCTCTAATTTTACATCATTACAGCTGAAAATGATACCTGGAATGATTGAGATCAAGGGTATATCCATCTTGATTTTCTGTCTGAATGATCTGTTCATTGCTGAAAGTGGAGTATTAAAGTTCCTTATTATTGTGTAACAATCAACCTGCCTTTGATATATTAACATTTGCTGTGAGGCTAGTGCATATATATTTACAATTGTTATATACTCTTAATGAATTGATCACTATATCATTATATAATGACCTTCTTTGTCTTGGTTTACAGTTTTTTAGTTAAAGTTTGTTTTATCTGTTATAAGTTTTTATCCTCTTTTGGCTTCCATTTGCTCAAAATATTCCTACCCTCCACCTGTAATACTAGCAGTCTTGCAGGCTGAGGCAGGTGGATCACCTGAGCTCAGGAGTTTGAGACCAACCTGAGCAAAGTGAGACCCCCATCTCTACTAAAAACGCCATGGCACTCTACTGAGAGTGACAAGGTGAGACTCAGTCTCAAAAAAAAAAAAAAAAAAAAAACTACCAAAAATAGAAAAAGTGTCTGGGCTTTGAGGTGGCACCTGTTGTCCCAGCTACTTGGGAGGCCGAGCAAGAGGATTGCTTAAGCCCAAGAGTTTGAATTTTCTGTGAGCTATGACTCCAAAGCACTCAACCACAGGGGGACTGAGACTGTCTCCAAAAAAAAAAAAATAATAATAATAAACCAAAACAACTTTTTCTATCTCTTCTATGTGTGCCTGAACTTGTGCCTTCTTTTCCTTCTTTCTTTCTTTTAACTATTGAATCACTTCATGTCTTTTTGAAAGATTTAATCCATTAACATTCAAAATAATTATTGCTATTTAAGGACTTACTGATATTTTGTTAATTGTTTTCTGGTTAGTTTGTAAGCAGAAAACAATTTGGTTTTTGAAGAAAGGTTCTTTCTTTTCTTCATCTCTTGCATTTCTCCTTGATGATTAAGTGATTTCTGTAATAGTATGCTTTGATTTCTTACTTCTTGTCTTTTGTGTATCTATTATCAGTTTTTGCTTTGTGATTACCATGAGACATACAAAAAAACTTATAGTTTTAAGGATATTTTATGTTGATTACAACTTAACATTGGTTGCACACACAAAAAAGCACTCTACACTTCATAACCCAACCCAAGGTTAAAATTTTAAGTCACAATTTCTATTTTATAAAATTGTGTTTTGTTATCAAGTTATTTTATTAATATTTTTGATAGTTTTGTCTGTTACTCTTCATAATAATATTATAATTTATTTACACATTACTATCACAGTATAAACTGCATATTTACTTTACCTAGTGAGTTTTATACTATCGTACATTTTTGCATTATTAAGATCCCTTTTTTCATTTTGAAGAATTACTTTTAGCATTCCTTGCAGGACATGTCTGGTATTGGTGAAATTTCTTGGATTTTCTTTTCTGGGAAAGTCTTTCTGCAATTTATTTATTTATGTATTTATGTATTTATTTATGATGAGGTCTTGCTATGTTGTCCAAGCCTGGCCTCAAACTACTGGGCTCAAATGATCCTCCTATCTTAGCCTCCAAACTGGCTGAAACTATTGGTGCTTTCCACCACATCTTGGTTGCTATTACTTCTTTAAGGAACCTTTCTATCTCCTTTAACTTTCTCTTCTCTTTCATAAGTCCTTATAACTTGAAATCTTGCTCTATGTATTCTCTCACATAATTCCTATAAGATTTCTGCATTCCTTTTTATTCTCTTTTTCCTCCTCTAAACTATATTTTCAAATGACCCATTGTTTGAATTTACAGATTCTTTCTTCTGGTTGATCAATTCTGTTGTTGATGTTCTCTATTTCATTTTTTCATGTTATTTATTGTACTTTAGGCTCCTAAATTTCTGTTTCTGATATTTACTTAATAATTTCATATCTCTATTAAATCTCTTATTTTTGTCACATTTCCTTTTCCTTTTATTGAATTAATCCTCTGCATTTTTAAAAGTACCTTGAACTTTCCTAAAATAACTACTTTAAGTTCTTTGCCATCTAGTTCATATATCTCCATTTCTTTGAACTCAGTGACTTGGAGATTATTATGTTCTATTGCTGATGTTCATCTTAGCAGTTCTGAGCAGTTCTGGCACAAGCTACTGCATGCTGGTATTCTGTGGGAGACTGCCCTGGTAGCTGTGTCAATAGGTGAATAGGCCTGGTGCCTGAAACTGTGGAGTTGACTTTTTGTATTTAGGTGACATCATGTGCCTCTTTCCACTCAGTGGAATGAATAGAAGGAATTAAGGTGACTTTGAGGCCTGGGTTGAAATTATCTTTCATGATAAAAGAAAGTTTGTGAATAATACAATACCATGTACTTTATCTTTTATAGTCATGTTAAAATCATATTTCTTAACTGGAGAATGTTAGACAGCAAAAGTAAATAGATTATGTTAAATTGTGTAGTTGAGAAGTAACACAGTACTGAAGTATCTTGGCAAAAGGGATACATTTCAGAGATAAGATTGAGTTCAGGAGATCAGGATGGGAACTGATTACACACAAATAGGAGAAATGAGGAGGAAATAAAAAAGACAGGTAAAGCAGAATTTGTTCCAAGTGCCCTGAAATTCACAGAAACAAAGAATTAATGTAGCAAGAACAATATATTTTTGACCAGAGAGGATAAAATTAATTTGGAAAATAATGAGCTTGATGTAGTAACTACATATTGAAGAGACAGTGTCCACTAGGCATTTATGAATGTCAAGCAGAAAGTGGAAAAAGAGGTCTAACAGGTATTTGGGAATCATCAAACAAGTTCTACTGCAAATTGTGAGTCTCAATGAACTAACGCAGGAACTATCAGAAGAAAAATAATAATATAAACATTTAAGGAACAAGTTGGGGAACCCAGAACATGAGAATTGTTCAGAACAAAGAATTGTCAGAGAGACAGGAAAAATAAGTAAAAACATTAAAAGCCAAAGTTGAGTCCAAAGGGAAGGTGAACTTTCCTCCATAATCTTGAATGTTTTAAGAAGGTGCAACAGAGAGAGAGCTGGAACATATACCAATGACTTCAGTCAACTTTTTCAGAGGAGATGGGAAACTAAATTATGAGCTGAAAAATTTCTTGATTATAACTTATCATTACAATCTTTAATTATCCAGAAAATGGTCACATTCTAGAGCTTAGGAGAAAGAAGAAGGGAGAGCTAATGCTAGAAATCTTGAAATATGAAGAGATGTAGAAATGGCATCAGTGTGGGCGCCTCCTGTGTCTCAGTGAGTAGGACGCTGGCCCATATACTGATGTTGGTGGGTTCAAACCCGGCCCTAGCCAAACTGCAATAAAAAATATCCAGGCCTTGTGGTGGGCACCCATAGTCCCAGGTACTTGGGAGGCTGAAGCAAGAGAATCGCCTAAGCTCAAGAGCTGGAGGTTGCTGTGAGCTGTGACACCACAGCCCTCTACTGAGGGTGATAAAGTGAGACTCTGTCTCAAAAAAAAAAAAAAAAAAAGAAAGAAAAGAAAGAAATGGCCTCATTGGGTGCTGATGTGATCCTCAGAGAGACAAGAGAAATATGAGAGAGGTGCAAAGGCAGACAATCTCTCAAAAGTTATATATTGACTTTCTGCTTTATTTTGTGCTCTAATACTATCAAGCCTCTGGGTATTTCATTTTTATGTGTGATTTCTTGCCTTGTTTCTTGCTTAAATTCTCCCCTTTTCTTAGAATGCCTTTCTCCCTCCTTCTTTTCACTCATCTGATATTGTTTTTCATTCTTCCTGCAAGAAGTGTTCTATAAATCTTTTTCTCCAGCTTAGTCTGCCTTTTACACTTGAGTTTTCAGAATAATTTATTCTCTGTCGAAGTTTCTGTGTTCCTTCTGCATAACCGCCATGTTGTCCATGGAATCACCAAGAAAGATTAAATAAGACAGAGTCTGGTTTGGCTTTCAATATTTAAAGACACACTATTTAATTCACCATGCTACTTGCTATCATTAAAACACATGGCATAATTTTTACTGCTCAGCTCAAGTAATTCACTTTCAGTTAGCTCTGTGGTTGGTGTGTGTGTGTGTATCACCTTTCCCAGCTTTAGTATCTCCATAACAAGCTATATCCCAAGTAATCATCTGGGAACAATGGAGGAGAAAAATAAAGCAAATACGATCACCTTAATTACAAAGACTATCATCTTCATTGCTATTATCCCAAGAGTCCATGCCAATATTCTTTTCTTCTTGCCTTTGAAATCCTATGACATAGAGTACCTACAGGTTTGCTTTCAAGTTCCCTAGTCATTTTTTCAACAAGGATACTGCTTCCTTAATATTTCTCACTTGGTGATTTCTCAGAATATTTGAATCATAAGTATCCATTCTATCTAATTATAAATTAATCATAACAAGAAGCCTAAAGAAGAAAATTAAAAGTAATGCATGAATTTTAAAAAGCTACAAAAGTACTGTCTGGGGAATGAGAAGGAATAGGCAAATGGACCTCTACCGTGCAACATGAGTTACCAGTATATGCACATCATATTCATTCAACATTATCTTATACTGAATGTGTCTTCCTCACTAGACTGACTTTTTTCAATTTAAGAACCATTTATTTTATCTCCTTATGTCTCTAGTACATACTTGGATCCAGGTACATACACTATAGATACTTTGGATTTAATACAATTGTTTGGAAATAGATAAATGAATTACGTTAACTCATTCAATAAACATATATTATTGAGCCCCAGACATTGTTAAAATTGTAAAATAAATATATTCCAATATATTTAAATTCCATTACAGCTTACATTTCAGCAGAGACAGATATACAATGATTAATAAACATAAAATGGATAAATTACTAGTATGTTAAAAAGGTGGTTATGGCTGTAAAACCAGAAAAAGTAGAGCAATTTTAATGAGGTTGGCAATGCTTGACTAGGGCTATAATAAGTTACACTATTAAAAAGGATGTCCAATGCAGGCCATATTGCCAAGGTGAGATTTCATCCAAATCTGAAAAAGGGGAGGCAGGGATCAAGGTCCTAGGATGGGATGGACGAGCAAACAGGCTGGTGTCTTTGGAGTGGAGAGAGCAAGAAGGAGAAGAGCTCACTAGGTCATAGGTGGGATCATCTGGGGACAACTCCTGACTAGACATGGGTTTTGAATCAATGTGTAATGAGGGTAGTTGCCAGTGGAGTGGCATTTTACAATGTTAAAGGGTGCAACTCATAGTCTAAAAGTATCTGTGTGAATTCTGTGGGTAGGAGAGCAAAGAAAGAAGCAGAAATTGCTATTAGATAGCTCTGCAGTTAATTCCAGTGAGTGGTAAGATGACTCAGAAGGGGTGGTAGCAGTGGAAGTGGTGAGAAAGGTTCACATTATAGGTAGATTTTGATGGTAGAGTCAGTAAGATTCCCAAATGGATTAGATCTGGGGTGTGGAAAAGAGAAAGGTCCAAGGTTTCTAGTTTGAGAAAAAGAGAAGTTAGAGTAGCCATGAAATGAAATGCAGAAACTTCAGGTAGAGCAAGTGTAAGTCTGGCACAGCTAAAGCCCATCATATTTTTTTGGATGAATTTTATGCTCTTCCCATCCCCATATCTCCCAATTGCTACCCAGCAGGCTTCTCCATCTGCCACTGTTACTTATCAGTTGTCTAAACAAAATGCGTTTTTAGATTTGAAGCTTTTAAAATATGTCTGGGAGGGATGTAATCAGCCTACTCCAACTGTAATTAGAAATGTCATTTGAAGAGTCACAACCAGCTACATTTTTAGTCTGGTTGTATCTTATCTGGCCACCATACACGGTACATAAAAATAGTGAACTGCTTATTGTTAATAGACCAAATATCATGATACAGGCTTGTGGAAGATAGCAACAACCACATAAAATTACACTTTTTTTTTTCCCAATATGACCCAGTTTGGGATTCCTTAGAACAAAAAAATTACTACTTCATTCTTTTTCTTATTGTAACTTATGTGATTTTAGAATTAAATAGATGAAGTTACTACTAAATGAAAACAATACTATGACATTATAAATCAGTTACCAAATCTGATATCTGATTTTTTGAATTTATTTTTCTTATAAATTATACCATATCATGAATGTGCCACCTGAGAGGGAGATAAAAGAACTTGTCTGACTCTTAAAAACTCATGTGACACAGAAGCAATCAATCAAAAAAACCCTACCTGATTATTTGATGAGTTTCTGAAATCTAGCCTATCCACTCATAATACAGAGAAGGGAGAAAAAGAAAACGTGTCTAGGAACCAAGACAAAGAAGAATGCTACAAGAATTGAGGTGCTGAATTACTTTAGTCCTGCTACACATATGTAAAGTTCTTAGTGTTAATAGCATTACATAATCCTCAAGGAGTCTAAGAGTATAGGAGTGAATGCCATCTACTGTCGAATTTTATTTTTTAATAGTCAATTTATTAATGACATAAACCTACTGAATATGTTCCTAAATATTTAAGCAGCCAATTCAACACTTCTGAATTTAATTCAATAGGTATTTAAGCAATATTTATAAACTTAACAAATACAATTAAAATATTTTATATTTCATTTATGATCACAAAACAAATATAATATTTTTTGTTAAACCAAATATGATCTTTTTTGTTAAAATGATAATTATTTTTGCCAGAATTATATAAAATGTTTATATAATTATAATGGCATCTATGCTGCAAGTCTAATATTCTTTTTTTTTTTTACTTTTTCTTTTTCTAATTTTTACTTATATCTTATTTAAATTATGTTCCTAAATTTCTTTTCATACCTTCCTGACCAGCTAAAGTTATAGGATTTGAGTTACAAAGCTATCAGTTCTTAAAGCTTACATTATAAAAAATATCTCCGGTGGTGATTCAGACACAAAGGGCCTTTTTCTTGACTAAACTTCATTTGCTTTTTTACCATTAATTTTTCTTTTTTCTCTATTTTGATAGAATAGAATTGTAGATTTATATGCTGATGTTCAGAAATCTCACTTTATTCTAAGGCAACACCTTGAATAAAAAGTCTAGTACAGTATCATAACCAGAATATTGAAAGATACAGAACTTTCTTTTCAATATGAGTAACCACTGTGCTTACTTGGTGATTCCATACTTATCTTTACAAAACAAAACAAAACATACATATCTATATATAGTTCATGAGTTGGCATATATTTGAAGAAACAAGTACTTGATGTTATTAGTACTTAATTATAAATAGTTAATTAAAAATTTAATGCATTATATGATTGATATATTTTGATTATGTTTGCTTTGAATATTGTGGTAGATTGTATTATAATGTAAGCAAATATTTACTCTTCCCTTTCCCCCATATAAGGAGTATCTTTTCTTGCTTCAGCAACTTTGGACTTAGCCAGGGAGCTTGGTTTGCCTAGTGGGATGGAAATGGACCTGACATAGCCCATATCTGAATAGGAGGCTGGAATAAGATGTCATGGTGCAGCCTGAAGTCTTCTCTTTGGCTCCACTTCTCTGACCCAAGAATTAACAGATCTTACATGGAGCACATGCCATCAGCAGGGGCACCTGAAGGAAAAGAGATGTTCAACAGTGCTCAGTAGAGCTGCTCACATGTAGCTCTATGAGAAGTTAGTATTTGTTATCACAACTCACTGGGACTTCAGATTTGTTTGATATGCAGCAGGAATAACCAATGCATGATTTGGTATTTTTATCCTTTCGAAAACAGGAAATTAAATCTAAGAGAAAGAGCTCGTTTTCCTTTTTATTTTAAGAGAAATTCTTTACATTTTTGAAAAAAAATTGCTTTATTGTGAGATAAAGTTGTTCTAAGTCTATCCCTAATTTTTTTCCAGGGTGTGAAATTTACAAATCTCCAAATATCTAAGTTTTCTTTTAGCAAACAATGTTAATTGAAATAAAAATTTGAGCTTTAAATTTGTATGATAGAGCTGTTGGTGAGCAAAAGCACTGCTTGCTGTAGCAGTTAAACTAGCAATAGTAACACATAGTATTTTTCCCCAATTTTATAAACCATATAAAACTCATTACCCACCATTATATAGTCATTTTATTGACATAGAAGTGTTTTCAGATATTCACCCACAGTGTATGTAGGCTCTTGATTGCCTCCAATACAAAATATTTCCTTTCTTGACATGGTTACTTTGTCATCCTCTGAACTTTTTAATGCTCAGAAATACTTCCACAGTGATATATTTAAAATCAAGCAATGGGGGCTAATCTCTGCCTCTTGGTCATAGAGTAGTCCAGTATAGAAATAATTTAGAAAGATTTGATTCTAAGAATAATTATTTTTAGTTAAATAAAGCTAAAACTGAATTGAGGATAAACAAGTTATTGTCACAGAAATCTCATTTTTTAAGATAGAGTTTCAGGTGAGAAGGAACCCCCAGGCAATTGAAGCAGCACCAAAAATACATTACTGGGATCTGATCAAACTAAAAAGCTTCTGCACAGCCAAGAACACAGTACGTAAAGCAAGCAGACAGCCCTCAGAATGGGAGAGGATATTTGCAGGTTATGCTTCTGACAAAGGTGTGATAACCAGAATCCACAGAGAACTCATGCTTATTAATAAGAAAAGAAAAAGCCATTCCATTTCATTGTGGGCAAGGGACTTGAATAGAAGCTTCTCTGAAGAAGACAGGTGCATGACCTACAGACACATGAAAAAATGCTCATCATTTTTAATCATCAGAGAAATGCAAATCAAAACCACTTTGGTATATCATCTAACTTCACTAACAGTGGCTCACATAACAAAATCCCCAAACTATAGATGTTGGCATGGATGTGGAGAAAAGGGAATACTTCCGCATTGCTGGTGAGAGTGCAAGCTAATACGTCCCTTTTGGAAAGAAGTATGGAGAATATTCAGGGATTTAAAGTTGACCTGCCATTTGATTCTGCAATTTCTCTACTATGTGTATATCCAAAAGACCAAAAATCACTTTATAACAAAGATATTTGCACTAGATAGTTCATTGCAGCTCGATTCATAGTAGCCAAGTCATGGAAAAAGCCCAAGTGCCCATCGACCCATGAATGGATTAATAAATTGTGGTATATGTATACCATGGAATATTATGCAGCCTTAAAAAAGATGGAGACTTTACCTCTTTTACATTTACATGGATGGAACTGGAACATATCCTACTTAGTAAAGTATCTCAAGAATGGAAGAAAAAATATCCAGTGTACTCAGTACTATTATGAAACCAATTTACAATCACTCACACTTTCATATGAAGAATAGATCACAACTATGGCCCAAGTTGAAGGAGGGAGGAGGGGGGATGGAATTGGAGGAGGGAGGTCAGATGGAGGGATGGTGAATGGTGGGATCACACCTATGGTGCATAATGCAAGGGTACATGTCGGATTTATTAGCATAGAGTACAAATGTCTTAACACAATAATTAAGTAAACAAGATGAGGTATATTATTAACCAGTGTGATGTAAGCGTTCCTAATTCTATATGAAATCAGCACATTGTACCCCCAAATACATTAATGTATACATGATCTATGTGTTTATGATTTAATTTTTAAAAGATGGAAAAATAAATTAATTAAATTTAAAAAAGAAGCCTCTACAAAAGTCAACTTTCAAAACTGTCTTCTTTTTCAAAATTAGAAAACTAATTTGGTTTCGCTGAAAGTCCGTTTTCTTGGTTATGCTTTCCCCTGTTTTGGAAATGTATATGTTTCTGCCTGTCCAGTCCTGTTCACCATAATCAGGATATTATTTTAATTAAAATTTTCCATCTAGTACCCATCATAAAGGAAAGAATAAACATATGACAGTGACGCTGCTCCTGGTTTTGGTTTCTTTGCCCTTTTCATGTCAGTGATTTTGGAATATGCTATTGGAAAGGGGGATTTTCAGTTGATTATAGTTTTTTTTTTCTCTTGGGAAACTATTTTTTTTGAAAAGTAAATTTATTTCAGGTTAATGTGTGGGTATAAACAACCAGGTCAAAATACTTGATTTTGTTAGGTAGAGTCCCTCTTGTGCTTGTGTCCCACACACAAAAGGTGAGCCAAGCACAAAAATAAATAAATGGCACTTAATTAAACTGAAAAGCTTCTGTACAGCTAAGGAGACAACAACCAAAGCAAATAGACAACCTACGGAATGAGAAAAGATATGTGCATATTATGAATCCAACAATGACTTGCGATCTAGGATCTGCAGAGAACTCAAATTAATCAACAACAAAAAGCCAACAATCCCATCTGTCACTGGGCAAGAGACATGACTAAAACCTTCTCTAAGGAAGACAAATGGCTAACAAACATACAAAAAAAAAAATGCTCATCACCCCTAATCATCAGAGAAATGTAAATCAAAACCATCCTGAGATATCACCTAAGATTAGCCCACATCACAAAGTCCCAAAGCTGCAGATGCTGGCTTGGACGTGAACAGCACTTTCACGTGGGAGCACTTTCACATTGTTGGTGGGACTGCAAACTAATATAACTGCTTTGGAAAGAAGTGTAGAAACTATTTTTTTTAATGGTGCCAGTCCCTGAACATAGTATATAGAGTGTTCACAGAGACCCCTTTGGTGCCCCCCCAGTGTCCTGTATCTCCTGCCAGTAGTTACATGACACGATAAACTTGGAAAGAAACAAATATCCAAGTCCTTTCAGAAATCATTCTCTCCTGGTCTGCTGAGCTGGCCTTACAATTGCCATCTGGAAAACCTACTGAGCCCAAACCTTTCATAGCAGTTTTAAAAATCTCCTCTCCTGTTGCTAAACAATTAGGACAAGGCCACCAGGGTTTATGTGTGAGCTGTGCAGAAACCATTTTTGTGCTGAGTGATCCCCCTCGGGTCTACCTGTAGCAAATAACAATTAAATCTATTCCTGAGGCTGCGCTCACATTGTGTTTCTTACTGGAGAAAACAAAGCTAGGAGTAGAAAATGTCCTATTTGTTTCAGCTCATCTGTAAAGCTCTGAGAACATCTGTAGTGGAATGAAGGAAGAGCGTATTTGTTAGGAAAAAACTTGGAAGTTTCTTAAGAAGAGAAATTCCTCCGGGATGAAAAGTCCTCCAGAGCTGAGTTCAATTCCTACCTACCTGTCCTTCCATTATATGTAGTTTACACCAGTAATTTACAATGAGTGTGCTGTCAGGGGAGCTTAGGTGTGCCACAAAAATTTTTCAGAACCAATATTTTCAAACAGTAAATATATATATATTTCACTCTTTTTTAATGTTTTGCTGAATATAATTTAAGTGTGCCGTGCATAAGGTTCAAGTGTGCCATGAAGTAAAAAACTGGGTAAACACTGGTTTATGCATTTGGCTCCTGGAAATTTTACATATTTATTTATTTTTTAAATTTCAGATTAATATAAGGGTACACAATGAGGTTATGTTGTTGAGTTTGTTAGGTAACCTCTGGATTGTAGTTCAGTCCTTCCCCTGGGAGGTGTGCCGCCGTGTATCCTCCCCTCTACCTGTGAGGTGGGAGCCTACAGAGACCTTTCTCCCCTTGTTGAATTTACTTGTGTTTTTCTTACCTGTGGGCTTGTAGTTGTTCATCTGCTAGCTTCAGATTAGTACTGAGGACATGGGGTGCTTGCCTTTCCATTCTTGAGATACTGGACTAAGGAGAATGTTCTTCAGCTCTCTCCAGGTAAATACAAAAGATGTGAAGTCTCCATCTGTTTTATTCCTGAATAGGATTCCATGTTATACACAGTTTATTAGTCCATTTGTGGGTTGATGGGCAAAGTTGGGTTGTTGCTACATCTTGCAGGACCAAATGGAAAGTTTACTTTTTGCTCTTTGAGTATACTCCATACTTCTCTCCCCAAAAGCCATACTCATTTGCAATCTCACCAACAGTGTATAAGTGTTCCCTTTCTTGGCACACAGACAAGCATCTGCAGCTTTGGGTCTTTGTTTTTTTTTTTTTTTAATTTATTTTTTTTATTAAATGATAGCTCTATACATTAATGCAAACAGGGGGTACAGTGTAGTGTTTTCATATACATTTTGAAATACTTTCATCAAGCTGGTTCACATAAATTTCATGTAATTTGCACAGTCATTGTGTCAAAACATTT